>LTAE01000817.1:0-44556 GCA_001647135.1 Pontederia paniculata
TATATATATATATATATATGTATGTATGTATATCGTGTAAAACAACCCATGTCAAATCCACATTGACCATGTTCTGCCTGATGAACGATGATGGAATAATTGAATTTTATTGTAATTATTGTTTGACCTTATTCACTAATTCCTTAGAGTTACAATAATGATCTAGGGTTTGGAGATAACCTATGTGTGAGTGGACTGCCCAATTGATATCAGCATTTAAAAATTATTAATGATTGTGATTGAACTTATGCATGAAGAAAAGGCTCTGACGGAATGAGGGGTTTATCCTTACTATATCTCAAAGATCAGATAATTGTTTTCCTTCAGGAGCAACTGAGTTCCTTCGAGGACTATTGTGTCATGATTCTTCTATGTACTGGTAAGGCTCACTATTGATTATCATGTTTGATAAACTTAGGGAAAGATAAATAGAAAAGAACAAAGTGGTTCTAAGTAAGTACCACTAGGTTCCAGCATATTGCTGATAATGTGCATCATGGAATTAGTGCAACTGATGTACTTGCCAGTGATGGATCCATGACACATAAAGAATGAACTGGGCTTGAACATATATTGAAAATTGAAACTAATGTGCATCATAAGGTGCAACTGATGTCCTTGCCATGACTGGACTATCGTCACAGAAGAAAAGGAAGCTACTAGATAAAGAAAAAGAGTAATTAAAGATATTGTTTATGAATGATGATTTATTGGGAAAAACATATTCCTTATATTTTCTCGATATATGTCTAACCCTTATTGATTATTACTATTACATATTGGGCTTCATCGCTCATGGAAGAATTATATCCCCTGCTTTTGATCCTGCATTTGATGAGAACAATGAATAGGTGATGTCACTAGTGAAGCAAATGTTCATGACATGGTGGCTTGCACATGATAGAAATTTAGCTTGTGTCATATTAGCCTTTCAATAATTTTTATTGAACCTTTAATATTCGTCTTTCTTTTATGGAACAATATAATAGAATATTTTATTTGGTTAGACTTTTTGATGGAGTTATATTTGAAATTATTGCTTCTGCATTATATGTCTATAATGTTGACAAGTCCATTGCTCAAACGTTAAGTCAAAGAAGAAGGTCATAGTGTCTTCAAAAGGGCATTTTACCACGTGGCTAGGTGTACTTTTGGGAGCGTTATAGTAAATGGTTCAGAGCCTGAAGAGAGACACTTCTTAGGTATCTCTAAGTAAGTAGAGTCCATGTCCAAGCATCACATCATCACGGCATCACGAACAATCATCGTGCTATCAAGAAGAGTATATGTTAATTCCTAAGGAGGTTATCAAGAGGGAGAGAAATTTAAATGTTTAAGATTTAGATAATATTTTATTTATTTTGATTTGGTTGCAAATGTAGTTGGCTCCAAGGCATCTCACAAACCATTAGGGATAGACTCCACATGAGAAACAAATGGTGCAAAGTGAAGTCAGAGTAGTCAAGCTCTGGGGAACTAGCAAATCCAATCAAACCATGAGCAAAAATATATGATCCAACATTTCCCTAAACTCCATCCCCTTGAGTTCAACTATAATGACGATTTTGATGAAGTGACGAGATGGTGGATACTATGGAAGAAACTTCCACACCTTATGCAGTGCTCTTAGGACCGAAAGATCTTATATGCTATGCATCATCTCATGAAAGATGCGAAGGACTAGCAGAAAACCACTAAGGTCATCAATTTTTTTGACCAAGATTCTATCACTTAGGAGAATTTGAAAGAGGCATTCTAGATCCATTATTTTTCTGTCTATGAGCGAAATTTGAAGCAACGAGAATTTCTAGAATTATGATAGGACAATTTGACGATGTTGCAATATCTCAATAAGTTCATATGACTTGAAAACTATACATGAAAAAGGATGAAAGGGAGAGGGTCGACCGCTTTGTCCAAGAGTTGAGCTAGGACTAAGGACAGAGACCATTGGGGGTAAATGTAAGACCCTCAATTAACATGTTTGAATTGTCTAAGTGCTCAGAGAGAGAGAGAGAGATGTCATTGAGCGCCAGAAATAACTGAAGGGAAAGGCCCAACTACATCCTTCATAACAAGAAAGGCCTAACGAGATGATTGAAGTAGGCTAAGGCTCCCACCGATAGAGACCATCATCAAGATGAATGTCTAAGTCAGGAACATGTCTTCATTGTGGAAAATATGGTCACCTTATAAGGGATTGTCCAAAATCAAAGTAAGGTAATCAAGGCCCTCAAGGGGAGGGAATGTTTCTAAACCAATGCAAGGAAGAGTATACGGCATGAGGTTTGAACTTATATGCCACAAATATGACATTTTGCTAGGTACTCATACTGAACCCTCTCGATAAGGTTTATGCAATTCGAGAATGGATTTTTATTCTTAAGTAGATTATTCATGTAGGGTATACACGTAATGAAATACTCCCTCGTAAAGCATTAGAGTCGGATAATGGATAGATAGATAGTATGATTGAATTCGAGGCGACTTAACTAGAATGTCACAAATATGAAGTTTTTTTAGGTACTCCTACTGAACCCTCTTGATAAGGTTTATGCAATTCAAGATATTCTTAAGTAGATTATTCATGTAGGGGTACACAGGTAATGAAATACTCTCTCGTAAAGCATTACAGTCGGACAATGGACAGATAGATGGTATCAATGAATTCGAGGACAAATTCATTTTTTAAGGAAGTTATAGTCTAACACTCTTTAAATATAATAATTAAAATTGATTACTAAAAGGTCCAACACGGATAATGTCCAACCTAGACACGGGTTGTGTTAAACCCGGAATGTAGAATAAGTCGGAAAGAGAAAGGTTCAACACGAATGGTATCCAAATTGGACATGGGTCGTGTTATGCTCTGGTCATGACAAGTTAAACTAAAAGAACGAAAATGGACCATGTCCGGATGGGACACTTACCGTGTTGCGCCATACGTGGTAGACCTTTTGGATTTAAATTATGATTTCAAATTTGAAGTTATTTCAAAACTACCATAAACCCTAGGACGCCCCTATATAAACCAGGGTCAAGAGTTATTTTCCCCGGAGGCCATTATTTGCTTCTTTAGCCATCACGAAGGCCTCTCTCTCTCTCTCCCTCCCTCCCTCCCTCCTTCCCTTTCTTCCCTTAAGGAGTAGAGGTAAGATATGTTTGTTCATGCTTCTCAGTACGGGTGTACACGAGTCGAGCCAAACTAGGCCAACACTTAAATAGGTAAGGCCTATTAAAAAAAAAGTTAATAAACGAGTTAGGTCAAAGGCCTATAATAGACTTACAAATTAAGTTTGGCATGACTTATTTATTAAATTCAAGAAGCTTGACCTAGCTTAATAGCTTATCAAGCCATATTTATTAATTAACAAATATATATTAAATTATATTTATAATATAAAAAAGAAAATATTGTGCACTTTAGCATTGTACATATCTAACACATTAAAATTAATAATAATTTCGAATAAAAGTGACTTATTGTACCTTTTTCGACATTACATTTGAACTTTTTGAATCAAAAGTATAATAATTTTGGCTCATATGCTAAACACTTTTTAAACTTTATAATATATATTAATTATATAAGCTGGTCTTATAAGCTAACAATCCAAGCCTAATATAAACGAGCCAAGCCTGCTTAAATAAAAATGTCAAATCTTAATTTCGAGCATGGTTTATTTATTTAAAAACGCGAGTCGAGCAAGGCTGAAAATAGGTCAAGCCACGAGCCGCTCACGAACGGCCTGACTTATTTCCAGCCCTACTTCTCAGTGTATTTTCTTGTGTTCATATTGGAGGATTGCATCAAGAGGAGAGGACGATTACCAACATATGTCAAGGGAAGAAGAAGATTTATCTCGAAGGAGGAACGAAGAGAGGATCTAGGACGAGAAAAAAAGAGGATAGTTGATGCATGCTAATATGACTTATACGTGCTAAATTAGTCATTTTTTCATAGCATTTTCAGTATCATTTTCATGCATTTATATCATATACATCATTTTATCCTTATTTCACTTTATTTTAGTTTTTGGAGTCAAAATGTGCATAATATTGTATTTTTGTGTGTTCGGAGCATTTGACATTGTGATTGAAGAAGACCACAATTTTCTGGAGTGAAATAGGAGGCTAAATGACTAAAATATTATAGAAGCTCAAAAAGTCATGGTCATGACTGATACAGTTACGATCGTGAACACAAGCGGCAATGACTATAGAAATTTCACGGGTCGTGAAATCCAGTTCATGGCCATGAAAACGGGGAATGATTCAATTGTTCATGATCGTGCGGAGGATGTCACGGGCTGTGAAACCTGTTTCACTCCCATGAACTCGTCGAGGAAGAAAAACCGATTCATATATTCATGCCTGTGACGTGCTAGATAGAAAAAGATTGTTCAGTCACGGCCGTGACGCGGTAAAGAAGTAAAAAAAGATGTTTGTCATGGGCGTGACTATTGAGACGAGGCGTGAGGTTTCAAGATTGGTCGGTCACGACCGTGACATCTTTATCACGGGTCGTGACATTGACCGATACCTATTGAACTTCTTCGATCACGATCGTAACATTTCTATCATGGACCGTGACAAATAGCGGGGAAAAGTAAAATTATTATTTTTTAAACCCATTTATATCCCATATTCAACCTAATATTCTCAAGAATGAAGTTTGTTATTCGAGGACTCTCAAAACCCATAAATATCATCAAAAGGCATCAACCTAAAGAGATGCATCATCTACCATAGAATATTGAAGAGAGATTCTGAAGAGAATTTGTGAGAGAACAAAGATCCTAGAGTCAAGCCTAACGCCAAGAGAATAAGAAGAAGAAAATTTTCTGCAGATTATGTGAAGAAGACAATCATCATATTAGTGTTTCGATTCATAATTTATATCTTCTTTTCTAAACTTTTGGGTGAACTCCGTATAATTCGTTTAATCTATATTTCTAGAGAATTTATATTATAAGGGAGAAATCTTTGAACCTTTGTTGAATTAATTTTAGTCATGAATTTCTTATGCGTATGAATACTATGTTTAATACTCTTTTATGCATAATATGAATCATTGCTAGCGTCTTGGAGAGGAATATCGGGCTCTTATTTCTCTTTAATAAGTAAAAGTGATTTTTGAATTCATCGTCAAGGCATTACATATCATATCTTGGTAGCATCGTGGAGAGGATACCTTAGGTGTGAGCTCTGTGAGATTGACATCCTGAAGAGTAATGGTCCATAATTGAGAAAATGCATATTAATGCATCTAAAAACCCTAATAGATTATATTGACATTCTGAAGAGGAACAATCAATTTTTTTAGATTTGAGGTAGTTGATGCATCCTAGAGAGGGCATCAAACTTTAGGTAGATCATAATACTCGTAAAAACTAAGTCAAACTAACATTCATTACACATGGGTTTAACTGAATTTTTCTTATTTCTTTTGCATCATCCTAATTGAGAGGACTCTTGTTGCCAAACTCTTTTCTTTTCTTTCCTTTTCTTCATTTTATGTTAAGAATTCATTTTTATCACAAATTTATTTTCTCTCATTAGTTGTTTATATTAGATAGATAGAGTTAATATAAATCATCGTGGGATCGATACTCAACTCACTGTTGAACTATTACTTGATACGACTAGTGCTCTTGCTAGTGATATTTTTTTGCATAATTAACACATATCAATGACAGATAAAAATCACTAGTAAATGCATTAATAATGATCAAGTAATAGTTCAGGTAAGTAGAGTATCATTCCCACGAGGATTGAATGTTAACTATTTATCTAAAACTATTAACCAATAAGAGATAACATAGTTTTGAGAAAAATCAAAAGAAGAGTTTTGATGACAACCTCTAGATAAGGATGTGATAAGATGAAATTGGGAGAAATTCAGTTTATCCTAAGATTAATCAAACATTAGTTTCAGTCAAACTCCTAAATGGATTAGGATCTATCTAAGTATGATTTTCTCTCCAAGATGCATCAACTATCTCAACTATAAAAGACATGATCGTACGTCTCTAGGATTCCAATCTTATCTCTAAAAATTAAGACACATTAATTTGTATCTCCTAGTCTATGGATCGTTCCTCTCCATGATGCCAATCTCACAGACCACACATCTAGATATTCCTCTCCAAAATACTACTTAGGTATGACATGCAACACTTCGAATAAAATTTTAAAGATCAACTTGAGAAGTCAGAGAGCATTAAGAACTCGCTATTCCTCTCCAAGATGCTAGAAAATATAGAAATATCAAAGAAATCGGGAAAAAACATTAAACACAACATTCTTGTGTATAGCAGATTTGGAGAACTAAAATCAAAATAAAGAGCTCGACACATTCCCCTTATAATAAAATTCACTCCACAAAAATAAACAAAAACTCAATAGGATTTAATCCTTCAAAAATAGAGAAAGGAGATTACAAAGAATGATAATTATGAACTAAACACCTTGACAATTGGCTTCTTCAAAATATGCGCAGAAATATTTATTCTTCTCCTTTGGTGTTAGGCTCTCTTCAGGCATGAAGCTTAAAGTTTCACGCTTGTTGCATCTCCCAAAATATAGGCCTTAGTTTGTTTATAGGTTTTCAATGGATTTCATTAGAGTCCTAACTTGTTAAACATCAGTTTCCATCAGACTAACTCAATCTCGGTCAAAATCTCCAAAAGATAATGTTGAACAGTCGAGAAGTTTCACGGCCCATGACCGATTTCACTATTGTGAACGAAGCTAAAAACTCTAGACTGTTATGTCCCATGAAATGGGTTTCACGACTATGATCGATTCTAAAAACTTATTTTGGAGTTGTCACCGGCCATGAAATGTCTTTCACGACTGTGATATTCTGTTGGAGGCCTTCCCTGGTCATGAACGTGGAGTTATGGGTTGTGAAATGGTGGAAACTCCAACTTTTTGTTCGTCACGGGCTTTGACATCGGTTTCACGGCCGAGGGACATTGAAATCGTGATTTCGGACCCATTTTATGTTCGAATTGAGTGTCATTTTCTTAGTGTCTTCATCTATTCATCCCCTTGTCTTCTATACAATCAAAATCACTAAATTGGGTAATTTAACAATTCAAAATAAATAAATGCAAATAAGCACATAAAACAATGCATGTGGTGTATAAATGAATGAAAATTGAACTAAATATGTTTTGAAAAACATGACTAAATTGACACGCATCAATAGCCTAAGTGATATATTAAGGTATGGAATTAGAGGATCAACCTTAGGGTAATGTAGATGTGTATAATTTCGTGATGAGAATTGTATTACCTCAGCTTGCTTGGATTGTCATCCATGTCCTACTAAGAATTTTTTTCGTTTGATGGATTTAGCATTCTCCGTAACGTCCCCAAATGCACACCTGCCATATGGTAGAATGCCCACCTCGAGACGCTACAAATTTACATCTTTGACTTTCCTTTTGACGAATCCATTGGTCAACATTATGAACATGTCAATGTGGTAGTCAATATTAGGACCTATGCCATGTGCAAGTCGTCTCATCATGAACACCATCATGCTACCCATCACGCCCCGAACCCGACGCCCGGGACGTGGCAAGGGTGTTGCAGTCATTCTACTAAATCAAATTCAAACTCGATTTACAACGGTTAGAAATAATTATAATGGACTGAATATAAAAAGGCCAATGAATCAGTAATAAACTAACTCTAGGATTTTTCAAAAATTTCGGCAGACCTTTGCTAAAAAT
Source organism: Pontederia paniculata (assembly GCA_001647135.1). Lineage (NCBI taxonomy): Eukaryota > Viridiplantae > Streptophyta > Magnoliopsida > Commelinales > Pontederiaceae > Pontederia > Pontederia paniculata. The sequence goes on from LTAE01000817.1 coordinate 7,746, forward strand.
GCGTCCATGCGGCAAGTACAAGAGATAAAATGGGCTAAACTCGAATCATACAAACTCAATAAGGTAGAATGTAATGAAAATAATGGGCCAGATGCCCCGACTGGGAGTTCACATCATTCGAAATATAATAAAAATAAGATGGACACGAGGATCTGAAGGCTAGGTATATGAACATATGGAGAATAGGAAAGAATAACATGTCTAAAATCCTCTCCGATCTCTCATTACACCCAACCTAATTATTTTTCCTTTTATGTGCCCGGTTAGCAAGCATCAATCAATATCATCACTCCACGAGGAGCATCTCCTCCTTTTCACCTATAAAACATATAATTTACAAAATAGAGGGGTGAGCATGAATAGCTTAGTGACGATAATAATTTCACAAAATATGAAACCAATCGGAAAACAAAGCCGAACGAAAATCCAATTGTGAAGTCCATCTAAAGTATCAAAATTATAATCATATTATACATAGCTTATTTTATACGAAAATAATTGCAATCCAAATGCAAAATTTAAAATATGCTATGCATGATCCAATAGCTAAGTGTCATGACACCACCTTGCCTCCTCCGAGTCCTCCACCAACTCCATCATATTATCACCTCACGATGTAGGTCGTCGCCTACAAGGTGAGTGATCTGCCTCGCCTACACGAGCTCCACATCCCCATCATACTATCATCTCATGGTTTAGGCCATCGCCTACAAGGTGAGTGATATGCCTCATCCACACGAGCTCCACAACTCCATCATACTATCATATCACGGTGTAGGCCCTCGCGTACAAGGTGAGTGATCTGCCTCGCCGAAGCGAGCTCCACATCATACTATCATCTCCCGATGCAGGCCGAGTGATCTGCCTCGCCTATGCGAGCTCCATATCTCCAACTACTATATATCATCTCACATCTCACGATGCAGGTCGTCGCCTGCAAGGTGAGTGATCTGCTTCGCCTAAGCGAGCTAAATCTACTATCATCTCACAATGTAGGTCGTCGCCAATAATGTGAGTGATCTGCCTCGCCTAAGCGAGCTATATCATCTCCTCCATCACATGTCACATTCTCGCTCCTCCGCGAGTTATCATGCATGCTCTAATACTATATGCATGATGTGTCATGATATCATATTTCACATAGTTCATAATTTGAAAATATAAGTTTCCCACACAGGATTCATATCACATAAACAAATACATCTAGGATGCCTCTGAAGTTAAGATACAACATACTCAACTGAATCCAAGGGAAACACAAGAAAATCATGAAAAGTAACATGCAACATCATTCATCGAATCTCGATAAATCTCAGCGATAAAATCAGTGAACAATCGAAAGATCGAATCCCACGTCACATCATATCAGCTCAAAGACAATCACATCATTAGTTTATATAATTAATCATATGAGCTAAGGAATGTCTTAACCGATCCAGTTATGATGTGGACATATAAGTTTGTGAAATTCACTCACCTTGGCTACGCTCGATCTTGACGTGTCTCCTGCATCCGGTTAAATCCGAGAACCTATTCGAACACAATAGAAATTTTGATTTAGTATCTCCTGTTATTTACCCACATAATTATACTACAATTCTCAAATTAGTCTTGTGGCCGAATAGATCATGTAATAATATACTTGTTATTTACTATTTTCAGATTTAATAAATTAGATAAATTTAATAATCTGGATCTACTTATCCTCATTCATTTAGATATATGGTTAGAACTTATGGTTCACTATTTTAAGAAAATACTCTCATGATAAAATTCTGTCACAATATTACAAATCTCACGTTTGATCATTAGCCTCATAATTATAATTAGTTAGCAGTTGCATCCCCCAACAATTTAATCCATGATATATTTTTTCTTGGGTATTTATCACTATGAATAAATAATTAACGAAAGTAATTAGTCGGTTATTACTTATTTAACTTCTTAGTATCAAAATATTATTTGCTGCCATATTTGACAACACTTTTCAAAAAACATATATACATATATATACCCGTCACATTAGGCTTACAGATCCATATATTAAATAATTAGGCATAGCTGATTCCTTATTAGTCTTTAATAGTTTATCCTTCCCAGGTTGTTGATCAATCCCCTTCTCACATATAATTAATTATGTTTATCCGAATTGGTATAACTATTAGTATATTTTGGTAATGCTCACCTTCTAATTCACATCACATATTTGTTGCTGCTATGTGTATCCCTATATTTATATATAAGTATAAACATAAGGATTAAATTATATTTCTTCACCCAATATGTAGCATACTCCCACCATATTTAAAACATCATATATAGTTTAATATATTTTCCATTGTAACTGAGCTCTTATCATGGAATTTATCCATAAAGGAATTTACTAAATGTTTATATAATCATATATTATTGTATCTGGATATCATTACTCGATGTCTTTTGCTGAAATAAAAATTATTATATAAGTATACATTCAACTATATTTATTTTTATATTTATTCATACTCCAATAAATTCTAACACTTGTAATGTCATTTGACTTCTTGTCAACAGGTACAATTATATAAACTTGACACCTAATACAATACATGCATAATCTCTTTTACTACACTAGATGAATTAGAGTTTACCATGAAAATGGATAGTCGATTGGTCGTCTCGCCAAGATCATTTGCTTTCGTGACGCCGGCATCAACGCTCAATCCCAGTTGTACACACACACACTAAAAATGGATCCGCTCACACTTGCATGTTCACGCCGTTGAGGAGAACATTGTCGCACTGTCCGAAGACCTCATCGCCATAGAAAGACCGCTGGCCGAGCTCTCCCATGGTGGCGGCGGCATCATTGTGTGAAGGACGATGGGAAAATGAGAAAGCGATGGAGAGAGGTGACCCTCTCTTATTTTATTCCCAGGACATGTGTCATGGATCCAACGGCCCGGTTAGATTTTTTTTTAATATAGAATGACATATTTAACCATGTTAGATCAAGATTATTACAAATTTTCCATTGGGCTCTTTTTTGTAAAATGGGCGTGGGCTTACACTACCGCTGTGCAATCATCATCTATTCTATCTGTAGGATCAAAATGCAGGGGAGAGAATCCTCCCATGAGATATGAAGCCAAATATGTAAATGATAATAATTCAATAGGGTAAAACATATATGAAGATACAAGTAAAAGAGAACATTCTCTATCATACTATCATCTTTATAAACATTAGCTTTGCTTTCAATTACTTTACCTCTTTATTTCAGTGACATAAGTCCATCACTATCAATCTCTGTCAGCTTTCATTTAAGTAACAGTGGCAAGAACAGCAGTTAGACCTAACTTTCATGGTTTATATAATTTTCATGGTTTATAATATACCAGTATGTTCAGGCCCAGTTCATTATACAATTTATTTATTTTTTTTCATTCATCTTGGGTAGCATCTTTTAATTCAATCAATAATGAGTGATTACCAATACATGAAGATTCCACAAATCTAACTCCAGTATGGCTAGCTAGGACATGGGGTCAGTCTTGGACCCATCAATAAATCTTCATAAATAGTAGTCCATGAGGGACTCAGTGATTTTCGAAGGAACCTAGTGATTCCAGAAGGAACCCAATAACAATACAGATAGATCACTCAGTCCGCTTGGGCCTTTCTCTTCATGTATGCAGTCAAACAAAAAATCATTAACATATTTTACTCTTTATTATCTATTATGCTAAGTTCATGTAAGAGTATATTAATCATACCTCAATTGAATTCAATCAGTCAATTAAACATAACATCAATCACACCGACACACGAGTCGTGTTGTCTCCTAGATCAGGCAGCGTTCAGGCGAACACGACGACAAAACATGGCATTTTCATGAGAAGACACAGATCGTGTTCTAGATAACACGATCTATTTTCCTCGTGGTTTTCATTTGGGTTGTGTCAAAGAACAACACAACCAGTTTCTCTCTCGTCATTCATTAGGGTTCCGAGAACACAACCCGTGTCCACAAGGCACGGGGACCATTTTGTTCAAGGAGTGTTGTCATGGTCGGAATGGCGCGTGTCGAGTGCGACGAGATTGTCCACGCAGATGACGCAGACCATGTTCATATGAACATGGTTTGTTTTCAGTGTGCATACATTATATCCTCATCTAGCGTGACTTGCGTCATCAGCCGACACGGTCCGTCGTCGACGTGTCTCATGCCAACATCGGTGATGCGAATCGTATCCCCCACGGCCCATCTGCGGTTTTTTATTATATACATTTAATGATTATTTCCTTCTCATCGTTCTTTTACTTTATCATACTTATATGAAAGACCCTAAGGTTGATCCTTCTAGTTACATACCTCGATTTGTGTTGTACGTCATCTTCTTCGTTTGTTCTTCTCCTTGCTTCCCTACGTCCATCCACCATCCGAGGAGAAGAGAGAGAGATAATGATTTTTGAGGCAGCAATCATCCTTGGTTGTTGGTTTATATAGGGGAGTCATGGGTTCAAGATGAGTTTAATCGTCATAGGCTTACGACTCCAAATGCACTACGGAACATCTCATAGGGGCGACACAAGCCGTGTCCTATTTGGACATGGTCTATTTTTCTCTTTCATCTTGATTTTCCGTTGTCCGGCTGTAACGGGATCCATGTCACCTTAGGACACGGTTAGTTTTCTTCCTTCTCAATACAACATGATCCACGTCCCATGTGGACATAGTCTGTGTTGTCCATGTGACGCTGAGAGAGAGAGAGAGAGAGAGAGAGAGAGAGAATTTGTGAGAGGGGAAGAGGAGTTGGGTCCTATTTATGGGGGAAGCAATTAGATTAGGACTTCTTTATGGCTAATCATATTGTGATTAGGAATTCCTTAAAAACTACTTTGGATAGGATTAGGAGTATAAAGTTGACTAGAAAGATATTAATATAACAATTTGACTTTAATTCTTAATCTTTTTCCAATCCTATTCTAACTATATCTTCTCTTCTCTTCTCTTTTTCTTTATTTACTATTATTGAAAATTTGGGGTGTTACATTCTCATTTATAAAATTCAACTAGTTGTTATGGAGATACTTTGAGATATATATCACTTGGATATTCAATTCATCCATTTTCTATCTTTTTTGTTGTGGAGGTTTTTGGTTTTGAGGAAACATTGAGCGCTAATCGAGTTTTAAGATGACTATGTTTGATAGCTTGTAGATTGGTCATTTTGGGATATCACTTTTATATGATTTTGTATTTTATATAATTTGTGTTGGATTATCATCATTCGACATATTCAAACACTTTGTTTCCACTGAATTTGTCACCATTGTTTTTCATACAAAATATACTTTTATGCCGATTGTAGTAGTCTTGATTTATAGAAATCATTTGTGTTTTTCTTCTAATCATTTAAAATATTTTATATCTTGTCGGAATTTAGTTGCATGTTTTCATAAAGAATTAACGTTGGATCAAATATATTTTCTTAATTTTGAAGAATTTGATTTTGTTCGTGTTGAATCCTTGTTTTTTGAGGAGTACATTGCTAAATCTATTTAATAGAATTTTAATGCATAGAGGGAGGTTCCCAAGATTTTGAGATTTATTGCTAAACATACCTTCTTATCATAGGCATAAAATCTTTCACTCAGGGGAATGCGAGCTTCCATTCTTTATTTGTGTCTAAATTGCAATTGCATGAACCAAGAAATATCAATTTGGATATTGGTAGATTCGAGGATGATTCCTTTTGAAGAGGAGGGAATGATATAATTCCAAAAGTTTCCATATTCTGAAATGACACGAATTTGAAAATTATTATATTTAAAGATGCCATGAATTTGACAACTGTTAAATTTTGACTTGCCATATTTGAACTAGTTATACTTGAATTGATGATCAAGATGATTTGTTGGAGATTCTAGAGATAAAGATAACGAGAAGATTGTGTGAAAAACAAATGATGAAAAATTATATACAAATTGGGTTGAAGACTTTGGATCAAATTCAACTAATCAATGTGTCAAATTAGGCAACATGAAAAGTCTCCACATTATGTGGCCCAAACAAAACTCATGGCTCAAATATCTAATAAAAAAATTCAAAAATAATTAGGATCAAATATTCTATTAAGAGTCATGATAGGAATTGAGTTGTTATTTTAGAAAAGAAGTGTCCTTTATAGACTAAGTTAGTGGTTTACTCTTTGTCAAAGTCTAGTCTCTAGGAACCTATAAATACTATTGGTTGTCTTATTTGATGAATCATTGAATCTATTAAAATTTTGGCTTAATTGCTAGTATTGTGAGGGAACTCCTGCAAAATATTCTTCATGAACTTTTTATTGTTAATTATGAGGTAAACTTGTAAATAAATCCATTAATTTATCATATCGATTGCTTGATTCATTTAAATCTTGATATTGATATTTCGTTGTCTGATCTCATTTTTTTTCCCGTTCCTCTTGATTATCATATATTGTTCTGATCACTCAAGTCATTGTTCTTGAGTATCGTATCAGTTGGTATCAAAGTCGTTTTTCGATATGAGTTCTAGTTATCTTTTTCTTCTATTATGTTTGTCTCTAATATATTAAAAAAATCATTATTCATCCACCACTATCTACATCTAGATCTTTCTTCTTCTTCTTCTTCTTCTTCTTCTTCTTCTTCTTCTTCTTCTTCTTCTTCTTCTTCTTCTTCTTCTTCCAATATTTTTGTTGTGATCTGAAAAAAAATTGCTTAAAAAAAAATGGAGAAAAGGAAAAAAAATCAAAGTTTGTTAATTTTTGCTATTTCTGAAAAAAATCAGAAAAGGTCGAAAAAGGAAAAATCATAAAAAAATTTGTGCCCCCTGTAGTTCTTTCAAAAAAAGAAAAAGAAAAAGGTAGAAAAAGAGAAGTGTTAGTTGAAACATATCCTGTTGGTGGGAAGTCCAAAAAATATTTGAACTATATTGATCTTATTTTGATGAGCCCTTGATTTTTCGGTTATGAAATCTAATCTTATCTTTTTCTTTTTTACATGAAAATCTATTCAAAATTCAGCCTCAAATTCACTTTTGATCTTGCAATCATGTTGAAAAATTAATTTGATTTAGTTACTTCTTACCTTTTCTCTGACTTGTGTTGGTTCCCTTAGAACTAATTGGAGGGCTCAAAAGAGGAACAAGGCTGAGCAGGGAGAGCATCAGAAGGAAAAGCCAAATCGAGTTGAGGCAAAGTAGGAGTGTCACCACCTGGGTGTCATCACGTGAGGTTGTGGGGAAGCTTTAGCTAACGTATGTAGATTTCACAATGACTCATAGAGACAGTAGGAGATACAATCAAAACAATAAGAATGGTCACACGTTTGAATGTATATGATCAGACTCCAAGAGAGGATAATATTCTTCGACGATCACATAGTTGATATGAACAATATGGAAAGCAGGAATCTTTTAAAGAACATGTGCATTGATTGTCACGAAAGAGAATAAACCACCAAAAGAGTAACGAATATAGAGTTTAGATTGATGACTTCACACTTAGATATGAAAGCAAAACTGGATAAAGTGAAAGATGAGCTTGCTAAAATTTTTTTTTCAATTCAAGAGTTGTCTAAATAATTATGATGCTAATGATTTTGAGGGAAATGATAGATTAGAAAAAGAAGTAGAAGCAAATGATATTAGAAAAGATGAGAGAGAAAGTTCTTCCATCATAACAAAAGAAATTATTTAATGTGGTGAAAATGTGAGGCAAATTTTGAATTATAAAAGTGAAAATAAGAGATCAAAAACAATTTTGAGAACTCAGAAAGGCCATCTTTGGAGAGCATTGATGAAAAACTTTAAGGGTTGAACGTTATAAGAGTTGTAAGGATGAGAGAGGAATAAAGTTTGAGTGTTTACAAAGACCACCTTTAATGAGTATTGATAGAAAACGAAAAGAACTCAAACGTTTTGACAATAACACTAATTCTCTCTTGTCTTTGGTTATTGATCTTCTTTGTAGGTGTTAAGAACTGTTGAGCGAGAGGAAACATTTGTGCATACTTCGAGCACAGATTTGTGTTCAACTTTTTCTAATGCCCCTTTACAAACATTGAGGAGTTCTTTGATCCATAAATTTATCATCTTTACTAATTTTAAATTAGTTGTTTCCTCTATTACTCTTGTTAATCATTGTGTCTTTTATTGGTTAATTCTGATTTCTGAACTTCATGATAAGAATTGTATGATATCAATTTGCTTGGACGGTCATCCATATCCTACTAAGAAAATTTTATCATTTGATAGATTTAACATTACTGAGTTCGTTACCTAATAGTTGGGAAACACTTGTTGTCTCTCTAAATAATTATGCTCTAAGAGGAAAGTTATCTTTAGAAGTTATCAAGGATAGCTTGTTCAATGAAAAGACAAGATAATAGCACAAACTTAACAACTCATCAGAAGCGTTGATTATGAAAGATCGTGGGAGAAGCAAACATAAAAACTCTCACAGTCATGATCGGTCAAGGTCCAAAGTAAAATCGAAGTCCAAAAACGATCTTACTTATCATTACTATGGCAAGTCGGGACACTTCAAGAAAGAGTGCAGGAAATTAAAACATGACAAATCGCATGAAGGGTCTGATGATGCTAAAAAGGAGAAGAAAGGTAGTGATGGAAACAACGTTGCAGTGGTCACATCTGGTGATGTGTACTTTCTTACTAAAGAAGATTGTGTCAATGTTGTGAGTCAAGACTCGGTTTGGATCTTAGACACTACAACTTTATTTCATGTTAACCCTCGCAGATATGTCTTCTAGACGGTACATTTGGGTCAGTTAAGATGGGGAAGAAGTTTCAGTCTTAAATTGTTGGCACTCGTGATATTCAGTTGAAGACCAACACAAACTACAAAATTATGCTGAAAGATGTAAGGCATGTATCTGATACTAGATTGAACCTAATTTCAGTTGGAAAATTAGATGAGAAAGGCTATGAAAGCAACTTCAAAGGGGGAGTGTCAAAACTTAAGAGATGTTCACTACTTCTAGAAAGAGGACAAAGAGATCATATATTTTGCAAGACTGAAGCACAACATTGCATTGGTGAAGTAAACATGACTTAAGAGATGTCTCCTTCAGAGTTGTGGCACAAGAGTCTCGGTCACATAGGCGAGAAAAGACTTCAGATACTGGCTCGACAACATCTGCTTCCAAGTATAAAAGACACATCTCTTGATATATGTGCATTGTTTAGCTGGTAAGCAAACTAAGATTTCATTTAATAGAACTTCTTCATCTAGAAGTTCGCATATACTTGATTTGGTGCATATTGCCGTTTGTTATATGAAGGATAAAATTCTAGGTGGCTCTCTTTATTTTTTTACATTTATTGATGACCATTCTAGAAGAGTTTGAGCTATTCCTATAGCGCACAAAGATTATGTGTTGACAGAATTCAAGAAATTTCATATCAAAGTTAAGAGAGAAACTGACAGAAAGCTCAAGTGTGTTCGCACAGACAATGGTGACGAATATAGAGGTCCTTTTGAAGAGTATTGCAACACCTTCGGCATCAGACTTGAGAATTTAATTCTCAAGACTTCTCAGCAAAATAGTTTGGCTGAAAGAATGAATAGAACAATTGAGGAACGTGTCAGATGTATGTTGTTACCTGCTAAGCTATCAAAGGGCTTTTGAGGTGAAGCATTGATTAATGCGGTTGGTCTAATCAACCATTCACCATCAGTACTTCTAGATGGTGGTATACCTCTGAAAGTTTGGACAGAGAAGAATGTTTCATACAAATATCTTAGAGTGTTTGATTGTAGAGCTTTTGTTCACATCCCAAAAGGTGAGAGATGAAAACTTGAGAACAAGACAAAAGAATGTATTTTCCTCGGATATGAAGATGGAGAATTTGACTACAAATTATGGAATCCTATTGACAAAAAAGTTATCAGAAGCAGAATGTAGTGTTCTTGGAACACCAAACAATTGAAATCTAATGAAAGATAAAGAGCCAACATTGTTCAAAGATTATCTAGCTGAACCAAGTTTAGTTGAAGCACCAATGGAAGATGACACAGTTCTAAAAGTTGATCAAGATGACAATGGAGATGATATTGATTCAGATGATTTAGATGGACCATCAGATAGTCAAATTGATGACTATCGAGCAACCTATTGAGCAAGATGCATCGGAGCTAGAGTCTCAAGTGAGAAGATCAACAAGAAAAAGACAAGAACCAAAGCGGTACCCTCCAACTGAGTATGTATTATTAACTGAAGGGGGAGAACCATAATATTATGAAGAAGTTTTGTCACATGAGCAGAAAACTGAGTGGATGAAAGCCATGTAGGAGGAGATGCAATTTCTGCATGAAAACAACATATATAAATTGGTGAAGTTTCCTAAAGAAAAAAGAGCACTCAAGAACAAATGAATATTTTTATTGAAAAAGTAAAGAAAATAATCTACATCCAAGATATAAGGTAAGATTAGTTGTCAAGGGATTCAGTCAGAAGGAAGGAGTGAACTTTGATAAGATATTCTCACATGTGGTTAAGATGTCATCAATTCATGTGGTTCTTGGATTAATTGTCAGCAAGAACTTAGAAGTTGAGTAACTTGATGTCAAGACAACTTTTCTCCATGATGACTTAGAAGAAAAAATTTACATGAAGCAACCAAAAGAATTTCAGATTAAAGGCAAGGAACATCTAGTATGTAAATCGCAGAAAAGCTTATATGGACTCAAACAAGCACCCCGATAGTGGTACAAGATTTTCAAGTCATTCATGATGCAACAATGATACAATAAGACAAATATATATCATTGTGTCTTCGTGAAGTATTTTTCACATTATGATTTTATCATTATGTTACTATACATTGATGACATGCTTATTGTAGGTCGTGACAAAAGTAACATTGGCAAACTGAAATAGGAGCTGAGTCAATACTTTTTCATGAAAGGCTTAGGAGCAGCCAAGGTCATCCTTGGCATGAGGATCACTCATGTTAGAAAGCAATGTAAATTATGATTAAGAGAAGTATATTGAAAAAGTCTTGAAGAGATTCGATTGAAGAATGTAAAAGCAGTTTTATCATCACTTACAAGTCACTTCAAGTTGAATTCTAGATAGTGTTCTATAGGCAACGTTGAGAAACAGAAGATGAAGTGTGTACCATATGCATCTTCAGCTGGTAATTTGATGTATGCAATTATTTGCACAAGATCACACAGCATATGCAATTGGTGTGGTCAGTCGATTCATATCAGATCCTGGTAAAGAACATTGGGATGCAGTTAAGTGGATTCTCAAATATCTTCGAGATATTTTTAAAGTTTGTGTATGTTTTAGTGACTTTGATCTAGTACTAGAGGACTATACTGACACTGACATGACATGTGATGTGGATAGTAGAAAGTCTATTTCTAATTACTTGATGATATTTGCAGGAGCAACAGTCTCATGACAGTCCAAATTACAGAAGTGCGTTGCACTATCAACAACTGAGGCAAAATATATTGCATCTACTGAAGCATGCAAGAAAAATCTGTGGACGAAGTAATTTTTGGGAGACTGACTTGAAGCAAGAGGAGTACATTGTCCACGGTGATAATCAGAATGCTATACATCTGAGTAAGCATTCTAATTCTTATTCTAAGTCCAAGTATATTGATGTGCGTTATCACTGAGTTCGTGATGAGTTCAAAAAAAGAGATTTTACTTTCAGAATATTCATACTGACATTCTCAGATATGATGAATAAGTCTCTACCTAGAGAGAAGACTGAATTATGTAGGAAGTATGCAGGTTTATTGGAGCTCTCCGTATAATTAAGAGGGGAAAATTTGTTATTGAACTTTTAATATATGTTGGGAGGCACACCAGGAGATAAAATAAAAAAAATGGTTTGTAAAGAAGTTGGACTTGGAACTCCAACACGTGTCTGTAGCCTATATATTTGATAGCAATCATTAGTGCAATGATGAAGTGGTGAAGAAAAAAATTTTGAATCCGTCATTGCCACCGGGTGCACATCTGCCGATGAGAAGAGAGAAATAGGAAGGAGAGGGAAAATTTTGGAGTTTAATTTGAAGACGAATTTTGATTTGTTTTTAATAAAATTTGAGGCATAAATTTTTAATAATTTTTTTTTATCAATATTTGATATTTTGATAAGATTCTTATGACACTTATTTCGATTTTCGAAAAGATTATTCTGCAAAATTTAAGAATAATTTTTAAGTTTTTATTTCTATATTTTTTTGCTGAGATCAGAAAAGAACTTTGTGTCCTACTTTTTCATAGTGAAAGATTTGATGTTCACCCCTGTAATTTTTTCCTCTCACCTTGAGAGATTTTTCACGTATCCTATGTTTCTAATATGATTTAATTCTCTTTATTATTGTCATCACCCTAGTTAAATTTATGTATTAAGAAAAAAAAGTTAATTCCATAAATATTTCTTCAGGCTTTTCCCCAAAAATTCGCTTGCCATATTTGAACGAGCCATACTTGAATGCAAGGGCGGAGCCGGGTGCCTGCGAAACACTAGATTCCTATCCCATAAAAATAATTATCATAATTAATAATATTCAACAGTATTGTAATATGAAGCTGCGGGTCCCTGGTTCGAAACCCAGCTACCACATCTTTTTATGCCAATTTTAAATTCTTTCTAGTCATAATTTTTCCATGTTGCTCTATAAAATTCTCTTTACTCTTATATTATTAATTCATATTTTGAAAGGAAAAATCATATATTCTTTCATTTTTTTTAGTTTCTTTAATCATTATTCTTAAATTTTTAACTTATTAAGTATGTTTATGATTTTTTTATACTAATATTTCATGCTTTTAACCTATTCTTTTTTATAATAATTTTATATTAATTGAGTTCTTCGTTTTCTTGTCATAATTCATTGATGCACTCACAGAAGGTAGCTTGACAGTTATCTTTGCTCTTATACTATTAATATCTATAATTTGAAATATAATTACTTTATTTTATTAATTTTTTTTTTCAATTGTCTTCAAGTTTTCTAGTTTCTTAGTTATATCAATATCTTCTATATATTTTATGTCTTTAACTTATTCGTAATTTTTCTATCACAAAGTTCTTTTTTTCTCCTCATTGATGCATAGACAGAAGGTATTAATATTTAGGTTATCTATTTTATTATAAATATTATTTAAAACTTAATTTATTATATTAAAACAATTTAATTATTTAATAATAATAATAATAATAATAATAATAATAATAATAATAATAATAATAATAATAACTTCATGTCTACTTCATGATTTGCATTTACCGTAATATTTATATTTTAGAAAAAAAGTTGAACTCAAAATTTAAAATAGATAACTCTAATAAAAATATAAAATATCATAAACCACATATCTAGTGAATCCACTAGAGATGATTCCTGGCTCCGCCACTGCTTGAATGGATGATCAAGATGATTTGTTGAATATTCGAGAGATGAAGATTGATATTATAATTAATGTAAACAATTTATATCATAAGAAAAGGATCGCAAATTTATATTTTCATCATAAAATTAAGGGTTCAATGATACCTACTTAAGATATTAAGTAGGTAACACCATATTATATATCTTCTCATTCGTAATATAAAAAAGATTTAGAAGAGAAAAAAATTAATGTGTCCATCATAGATCTAACTTTCCAATATTGAGAAGATCGATAATATAGTATTACCTAGTAGGTAGAACCTTCATTTTTTTAAAAAAAAGGTTAAACTCAAATTTTATTTTGTAACGTAACTTCTATAATAAGATTTGACACCAAAATATATTCATCTGGACTGTTTGCTGGGAGTAAAGAACTGGAATAAGCCTTTATAGTTTCTTTAATCCTTCAAGCACGATGTTCACAAGTTTATTATTTCACTGAATAAGAAAAGAATAGCAATTTCATTTGAAAAAAACATATGCCGATACTTTTGTTCCTATTACTATTTCATTTTATATTATTCTACCTAATCTTATTTAACACACAAAATTAACAACACCAATCTAATCGCGCTGGCATACGTTAAAGAATTATCATAAAAAATAAATATATGATATTAAAAAATATATAATAATTAGAGAAAATCCAATAACGTTATATTACCTATATAAATTAAATAAATTACTAAAGTTAGCATACACTTTTTTTAGTTTGCTACATTACCATTTGGATGCAAGAAACTTAGATTAGACAAATAAATATTTAGACAAAAAAGTGAAATAATGTAGAACTAAAAAAAGGATTAGATACTTTAGTTCATTGGGTGTTTTATCGAATTTCTAGAACTGAAATTAATTGTTTCAATTAGAAGATTTTTTATTTTTAAGAAAACAAAATATTAAATTGTAAAATTGTAATAAGTTATTATTAGTTAGAAGTTTACTACATAATATAATAAATATTCCACACAAATTCATAATACCAAATCAACCTTATTTGTAAAATTTTAGAATTAATATATAATTTATTTTAATTAATAGAATTAGAATACCCTAATCATGTGTTTTGATAAATATTTATCATAATTTATTGTAATTAATAAAGAAATAAGACCCAAATATAACATAAACCATGTGGTGTAATATTTTTTGTTTAAATGCTCATATTAAGTCTAATTCCTTTGGTGTTATAATTAAAAGTCAACTAGCGATAATTTTTTAATGCGTTGACATTTTTGTAGTTCATGTGGAAGAGTTGATAGCTTAAATAAAGAAGTAATAATTTAATAGTGTTAGTATGTCAACATTTTAATTTTCCCTTAATTAAATTCAAACTAAAATCTAAGTTCTTTATTTTCATTAAATATCAATTTAATTTAACTAATACTATATTATATTTTAATTAAATAAAGATTGCAAAGTTAATAATAATAAATTAATAAATATTATTATAATAATATAAATGTTCTTCTCCATATAATTAATAATATTATATGTTTAAAATACTAATTTTTTAGACTGAAAAAAGGTAATTTTATTTTTTATATTATTAATAACTAAATCATCTTTAACAAGTGACATCATCAAGAAAAGAAAAAAAGTAAATTAATTCCTGAATCTAACATCAGTTAAAGATAATAACAAAAACTTGTTTTAATCATGTGATGTTTTGATCAGAAATTGGTTATCATAATGATTATTTGTTTTTCTGGTGTTGGTCAAAATTAAGTAGAATTACGGCCGGCTCTAATTCTATGATAGTATGCAAACAACCTCAACTCAGGGCTTCTAAAGTTGACAAAACTATGTTGTACGTATAACTATGTTGTAAAATTTTAGAATTAATATATAATTTATTTTAATTAATAGAATTAGAATACCCTAATCATGTGTTTTGATAAATATTTATCATAATTTATTGTAATTAATAAAGAAATAAGACCCAAACATAACATGAACCATGTGGTGTAATATTTTTTGTTTAAATGCTAATATTAAGTCTAATTCCTTTGGTGTTATAATTAAAAGTCAACTAGTGATAAATTTTTAATGCGTTGACATTTTTGTAGTTCATGTGGAAGAGTTGATATCTTAAATAAAGAAGTAATTATTTAATAGTGTTAGAATGTCAACATTTTAATTTTCCCTTAATTAAATTCAAACTAAAATCTTTCTTTATTTTCATAAAATATCAATTTAATTTAACTAATACTATATTATATTTTAATTAAATAAATATTGCAAAGTTCATAATAATAAATTAATAAGTATTATTATAATAATATAAATGTTCTTCTCCATATAATTAATAATATTATATGTTTAAAATACTAATTTTTTAGACTGAAAAAAGGTAATTTTATTTTTTATATTATTAATAACTAAATCATCTTTAAACATACTCATAAACATTTCTATTATATTAGGATATCCGGTAGCATGTTGCATTTCTGATATACATGTGGTAGTGTTTTCGGGTTCTAATCAAATTTCAATATACTAACTAATTAAACTAATTTTGCATACGAAAAAAAAGTAAGTCTTGTTGGACCTCAATTTTTTTATTCAAGCAAGTGGAAGACTTGTTTTATTCAAAAGCTTCATTTGACAATAAGAACCAAGTCTAATCTTGTGGGTTATGAAACCTAGCATTTTAGTTCATTTTGGAATTAATCTATTAAATTAACTATGCATATGACAATGACAATTGTTCATATTAAAACCCAGGTGATGTTCAGAGATGACTCCATAAAGAAGCATTCATAAGAAAATTTGAAAAAAAAAAGAATCTATGAGAGAGAGAGAGAGAGAGAGAGAGAGAGAGAGAGAGAGAGGCCTACCATGCAATTGTAAGCTATATAAATCCAAAGGGGATCGATGTTATGCAGATAACACCATAATATAGGGTGTTGCAATTGACAACTCTATGGGTAAGAGGTTAATGTGGGAGAGAACTTGCAGAAAAGTGAAGTGTTTTTTAGTG
Organism: Pontederia paniculata; assembly: GCA_001647135.1. Lineage (NCBI taxonomy): Eukaryota > Viridiplantae > Streptophyta > Magnoliopsida > Commelinales > Pontederiaceae > Pontederia > Pontederia paniculata. Next base: position 24,183 of record LTAE01000817.1, read on the forward strand.
TACAATGAAGGTAAATACTGATAATTTTTAAAACTTCTCATAGAAATAGCGTGATTTAGAGAATGAACAAAATAATTGAGGAATGTGCATATCAGATTTATACTTTTACATGCTAAATTATTGAAAGACTTTTTGGATGACCCATTGATGGAGACAATTGAACTACTCAATCATATTTGTGTAAGGTTTTTTTTATTTTTTATGAAGAATAAATAAAATTATTGAACATTATAAGTAAAACATATTTTGTGTTAAAATAATACTTTTGTTATATTTTACATTATCTATATCATATGATAATAAATAATTATGCACCCTCTCAAAAATTCTTAGCTTCGCCACTGTTTCATATAAAGTATTTGTTTGTAGAGTCTTTGATCAAAACTTGACAATAAATGAAAGAGTGTATCTTCCTCGGATATGGAGTTGAAGATTTTGGCTATATATTTATGGATCCTCTTGATAGAAAAGTTATTAGAAGCATAGATATATTGTTATTGAATACCAAAAATCGAAGACTTATCAAAAGATAAGGAGTTAAATTTCTTTTAAGATTATGTAACAAAGTCGAGTTAGTTGACACCAATAGAAGATCACATTACTCCAGAAGTTGATAAAGATGACAATAGTAATATTATTTAGATGATTCTCATGTATTTTTTGGATAGTCAAATTAATGATGATATCTAGTATCTATTGAACATAATGTACTATAGTCAGAATCTCAATTGAGAAGATCGAGAGGGGCAAGACAAGAATTAGAAAGGTATTCTACGACAAAGTACATATTATTAATTGAATAGGGGACACTAGTGTGTTATCTAAAAGTCTTGTCACATGAGCAAGAAGTCAGTGGATGAAAGCCATGCAGCCTGCAGGAGCAGATGAGAACAATACTTGCAGTTTGGTGAAGTTCCCTAAAGGCAAAATGATACTCAAGAACAAATGTATATTTTGACTGAAAAAAAACTAATTTGCATCCAAAATACAAAGTGATATTACATGTCAAGATGTTTGGTCAAAAGAAAGGAGTAGATTTTATGAGATATACTCATTAGTGGTCAAAATATTATCGATTCATGTAGTTCTTGAACTAGCTATTACTAAAAATTTGGAAACTGAGCAACTTAACCTCGACAATTTTTATCTATGATGACTTGAAAGAAGAAATATGCATAATTATATGAGTTTTAAGTGAATGGCAAGAAATTTTGGTACGCAAATTGTAGGAAAAATTATATAAACTCAAGTAGGCACCTCATTGGTGGTGCAAGAAGTTTGAGACATATGTAATGCAATAAGAATGTAATAAGACCAACTAGACAATTGTTTTTTATGAAATATATTTCACATGGTAATTTTAATATCATATTGATGTACACTTATGACATACTTATCGTAAGTCATGATAAAAAATGACAAATAAAAAAAGAAGCTTAGTCGATATGTTTCAATAAGATACTTAGGAGTAGCAAAGCATATTTTTGGTATGAATATCACTCGTGACTGAAAGCAGAGAAAATTATAGTTATCCCAAAAAAAATATTGAGAAAATCTTAGAGAGATTCAGTATAAGGGATACAAAAGTAATTTCATCACGTCTTACAAGACACTTCAAATTGAGTTCTAGATAATGTTCATAAAGAAAAACATTATGAAAAGTTAAGTTCTAGTAATATACTATATACATATGTAATTATTTAATATATGCAATGATTTGCACAATATTAGATATAATTCATGCAATTAGTGTGATTAAGAGAACATAAGATATTGTAACGCCCCCAACCTCATTCAAGAAATTATTCGCTTTGGGCCCATGACTAGCACGAATTTAAAACACGTCTTGAATGATAAAGATGTTGGTCACTTATAAGCCTATGACCACCTTCGTGTTTTGCCTATGTGGGACTAAACCTTTGGCCTTGTCTTGGGTCCTTACACATTCTCTTTAGCCCTCAGATATTATCCTTTTTAGATTCTAAAGGTGGCCTCTACGGAGTGTCCCTTAACTTCGCATGTCACTTAGTCCCTCACGATTTTCTTCCTACGCGTCTTGAATGGTGAAGATGGTAGTCACTTATAAGTCAATGACCACCTCCTTGTTTTGCCCATGTGTGACTAATCCTTGGCTTCTGTCTTGGGTCCTTTATAGATATAGTCAAATGAATTTTCAAATATCGTCGAGTCACTTCTAAAGTTTATATATATTTTGTGATGTTGGAATGTACGAAATGTCTCTCTCTCTCTCTCTATATATATATATATATATATATATATATATATATTAATTAGCTGAAAAGTTTTAACAGGTAGTGTTCATGTCATGGTCGTGGCAGACAAGGAGTTGGATGTACCACCAGATCCAGATGGGACTTCAAGTGGGGAAGTGAGATATGTGGGAATTGTACTCAAACTTCAAAACATCCAAGGATCCAAACTCATCTTGAGGGCTCCCACAAATATAACATTGGTGGTTCTCAAACTCATGATTTTAATTTTTCCTATGGAATATAGATATATTTAGAAAATTAATAAGTAACAACTTATTCAGTTCAAAAAAATGATGACATTTCATATATTCAAAATCTAATGGTTACCATTTTAAACAACTAACGTGACTAACGATGTATTTATAGCTAGAAAACAATGATCGTTTACCACATATTGTGCACAAGTTCAAAACTATGAGATGCAAAATATTGGACAATCTCTTGCGTTAAAATAAAGCTCAAAGAGCCTTTGGTTTGAAGAGTAAAAAATTAAGAAAAATAACAATTATCTTAAAGAAGTTGCGACTAACTTAAGAAAATTTAAAGTAGAGAAGATCATAAAATTTCTTCTAGAGAATCTTAAGGGTGATGCGAGGGTTTCATATTCTCGATCAACGTTATAGTCTTTATTATTATTTTCATATTATTTTTTTCTCTGAAAATATAAGAAAGTAAGAAAATAATAACTCTTTAAAAGAATATTAACATGATGAAATAAGATAATTTTAAGTTATTATTTCTCTGAAAAAATTCCAGCTAAGAAAATAATAATTCTCTAAAAAGTCATAACTCAAATTATTTTATTTTCATATAAAAGTCATTTTCGATAATTTTAATTTATAGACCATTGTTATTAGTTGTTTTAGTTTATAAAATCTTATATCTTAAAATTCAACTAAATGAGTTAGAAAAAAAATGAGTTAAGTTACATGACAACATATCTTAATATTTTTTTATTTTTAACCTGTAATATTTTTATTTTGATCAGTATATATACATATATATATATATATATATATATATATATATGTGTGTGTGTGTGTGTGTGTGTGTGTTATATTTTTTATAATGTTTGTGCATGGACCGAATTATAAACTAATTTCAATAGAAGGAAGCAATATGCCTTTATTATTTATTATATTTTCCGTATATTATGTATACAAAAGAGTAAAAGAAGATAGAGGTAAAAACAATCTCAATATATACACATAAAATATCTGAAAAAATAACAAAAAAAAGGAGATTATATCCGTCGCTTGAACTAAACATGCACCGGATCCGACAGGAGATGCTAATTTTTGTTCCTTGCACTGTACATGTCTAATGGTTGGAAGTCTTATCGGAGCAAAACGTGGATCCGGGATGAAAGAGAAACCAATCCGCAATCCGCTCTACCAGCACTGATCCGTTTCCCACGTCCGCCGGCTACGGCCGACCGGGGACGGCCTCGAAGACCAAGGGAATCGGAGCAGCGCGTTGGGGGAAACGAGTGAAGACGATGATATCATTCAAAGGGACTTGACAAAGAACTGTTTTGGGGTTCGTATATGAGTATTGTATTAAGAATTCTTCGGGTGAGATATATAAATAGGGGAGAGAGAGAGAAGAGAGAGAGAGAGGGGGATAAGGAGGGGAAGAAGCTGAGTCAGCGAGGGGTAGGATTGGTAATTTAATGGCCAACCTAATAAGTTATAACTCACGAGAGCCAACGATTCGAGGTTATTGTGGAATGTAAAGATCCAAGACAAGGTCAAAGGTTTAGTCTCATATGAGCAAAATATGAAAATGGTCATGAGCTTATAAGTGACCACCATTTTTATCATTCAAGACGCGTTAGAAGAAAATCGTGAGGGACTAAGTGTTATGCAGAGCAAGGGGATTTCATATGGGCTACCTCTAGAATTCAAAGTGGACAATATCTGAGGGGTGGTTTGATACTACCAAAGACGCATTGGAAGAAAACCGTGAGGGACTAAATGTCATGCGGAGTAAGGGGACTCCGTAGGGGGTCACCTGTAGAATCCAAAACGGACAATATCTGAGGGATGAAGAGAAAAGGCCGTTGTGCTATTCTGATACTACCAAAAATCCGTCGGAAGAAAACTGTGAGGGACTAAGTGTCATGCGAAGTTATGGGACTTTGTAGGGATCATCTCTAGAATCCAAAATGGACAATATCTAAGGGGTAAAGAGAATGGACCGTTGTGCAACTCTGATACTACCGAAGACGCGTTTTAAATTCATGTGGACCATGAGCACAAACCGAACAATTTCTTGAATGAGATTGGGAGCGTTACAGTTACTGCATGAAGTAGACGTCAATGCGAGGAAACTTGGATTCCTTATAATGGAACAAGGAAAGAGGGACGAGGAAAGAACTACTTTTGACGTTATTATGGAAGAACAAAGAGAAGTAAGATAGATTTGAATGGAAGCTTGAACAAATATTTGGGGAATGGATAAGATCGGTAGCATGAAAAAAACATCATAATTTGAGTTACTCAGATTTAAAATTTAAATATCTAAAGTTTGTAAAATCAAGATTTAAATTACTTTAACTTTGTATTTCAATATTTATATAAATTCAAAAATTTTCTACTTTCAGATTTAGACCACTGGTCTCTTAAATAATCTTTACTATGCTTTATGGTATCTCTTCCATTCTTTTTTAAAAAAAATATTTTATCTTTTTTCTTGTTGTTAAAATTATAATTTCCGTACAAAAAATATATTTTGCATAAATTATTTTTTCAAAAAAATATAAATTATTGAATTAAAAAGGTGTAAGTATTATTTTTAAAGTTAGACGTCATGACATATGCCACATAACTACCATTCGACTGACCGTATTTATATTTTGATAGAATTAAAGCTGGGTGACATATATATTTTGGGTGACATATATATAGATTAAATGTTTATAGATTAAATGTATATGGAACGAGACTCCTTCTACAAAGAGACCTTCTGGAACAAATGATTCTACTGATCGGATTAGATTCGCTGATTTGGTCGGATTCCGATTCAGCAAATCCAATAAATTCAAACTCGTTGTTTAATCGGATTGAATATTGATTTTTTAGGTGTCAATGTTTTCTAGAATCCGTTATTTTCTAGTATATTATTATTATATTATTTACGAAATATTTGAAAAGGTAAATATGTAAAGCAAATATATCCTGAGCAGTGTGTTCAAATATTTTTAAATTATGATTAATAAATGATAATAATCTGAAAAATTATCTGTGTAAATACGCCCTTTAGATCTCAGTTGTACGTGGGCAAAAAAAAAAAGGATAGAATTCCCACTCATGAAAAAGTAAACAAGACCAAATATATGAGCAAAAGTTAATTGTCTATATAATATTATAATTTAACAATTTTTTTTATTTTATTCAAAGTAATAAGGCCAAAAATGAGATGACAAGTAAGCACAATTAAATATTAATTTTTTTAGTTGTCAAAGTTATCTTTGTTAACATCCCTCCAATTATAACTTTTTTTCTGCATCTATATCTAAACTATAATTTATCAATTTTAATTTACGAACTTATATTTATTTGTCTGCCTAATTCCAAAACTTCTGTTAAGATAATTTTTTTAATAAAAAAATAATAAAATTTTATTTCATTAATAATTAATAAAAAAATAATAAAATTTTGGGTGAAATTTAGCAAAGGACTTGATTGAAAAATCAACATAATTTAAAAAATTAAAATTAATAAATTAATAGTTTGATGTTATATACGAAAAAAATTATAATTAAGAAGGTGTTAACGAAAATAACTCAAAAAAAATAGAATTCTCCCTTATTAAAAATAAACAAGATTATTAGCCACACGAATAGCCAAAATCTGATCATCATTTAATTGTCTATGTAACTGATCATATTATTTTATTTTATTTCATTTTAAAAAAAAACAAACGAAATGCCGATTAAGCATAATTCGGCCTTGGCAATTAAGCACGATTCGGCCCGAGGTTTTGGTCGGATTATTGTGTTAAATCGGATCAATTAAGTGACATTATCTTATTCATATTTTTGTTAATTGAAAAACATTATTAGGACTAAATTTATTTTTTTTAAAAAAAAAATGAGACCATGCACGCTTTGATTAGAGATAATAATAGAAATAATATACAATTTAGTGAAGCATACAAATTCAAACTTGTGTTTTTTTCTTCGACTAATGGATTATGTGATATATCTACTATATATATATATATATATATATATATATATATATATATCATAATTAATACTCGTTGACATTTCCACAATAGCGTCTCTATTCGGAATTCGATGAACGGAAACAAAAAAGAAAAAAAAAGGAGAAAACGGGTGTTGTCCACAAATTCTTTTGCGTGGACTCTTGTATTTAGTCTAATTGAATTGGTAGAATTAGATATTAACATGTTGTTCCCGTTGAGGAAAACAAAAAAGTCAAAAGCAATTTGCAAATGATAGTTTTAGAAAATTTCAGACGTGCTCAAATTATCACCGGATAAATTTCAGACGTGCTCAAATTATCACCGGATAAATAAGACACGACGACAAATTCACATGGTCGACATGAATTTGGTATAAGAGGACAAAAAATGCCATTTTTTTGCATCTATTGAACTTATGGAGCTGTCAATTAATGTGGGAAAGATCATATGAATCAAGTTGGTTGGCACATCTGATTAGTAAGGGTGTGTTCTGGGTTGAGGGACCGGAAGTTAGTAGCCCCGAGTTCGAACTTCGGAGTCACCAATTTGGTTAGAGGAATATTTTTCCTGCTCTTCAGCGTCGTCCGGATTAGTCAGGTGTTAGTAATCCCGAATATCGGAGATCCCAAGTGGGTATAAAAAAAAAAAGCTGGAAATAATGAGCAATGAATGAATGAATGAATGTAAGAGGAAGGGGGAGGTTGTGGCTGTGGCAATGCCGACCGACCGACATGCGAGGGCGATGCGGTGGATGCATGAAAAGATGGTTGGCAAGTGGTCAAGAGAGGGAGAAAAAGGTCATTTGGTTTGAGTTGCAAATGTACACACACTACTTGCGGGGCTTCCTCATTGATTGAAGGAAAGAGGTATATAGGTTGAATCAATATTTTAAAATTCGATTTGGATATCGACCCGGATAGTTCGACGGGTCAAATCGAATCGATTGGACCGATTGAACCGAATGATCGAACACGATAATAATAAATTAATATAAAATAAGAAATTAGTTATAAAATCAAAATACATAAGCATGCATTATTAATATAATAATATAATATTTTTTAGTTCTAATTCATAATTTATAATAGTGCTTAATAATCAAAAATAAATAATAAGATAATTATTAAATACTAATATGCTCGATTGATTCATTAAATTTTTCTACTTAAATTATTATTTCAAATCTTTGTTTAGCTCTGAAAAACTAAACTAAAACTTTTAATATTATTATTATTTGAAAATAAATAATTTTTTTTGCCGGATTGGTCAAACCCGTAAGGTTGAGCGGTTCGACCCGAGTTTTGATCGAGTTTGGCCGGATCAATCCAACTGACACATCGAATTTAGAGTGACTCATGGTCCGTTTCTAGACCCCGAACACCGATCCGATCGGTCCGATCGGCCGGACCGTATTTTACAACATGAGGTTGAAGGTAGTACAAAATCCACCACTAGGCTTGATCAGCAACCATTTCTACGAGTTGCTTGGAATATTCCGTGTGAGGTAATCAATATAGATTATTGATTATTTACTTTTTTTATCTTCAACAATTTTTATATTATTAATTTTGGAAAAAATATATTATTAATAATTTTTTACTTCTCTAATAATTTAAATTATCACCTTATCTTTTGGTTCAATGAAAATATTTTCTACTTAAATAGTTAACATCATGTTATCTAACTTTTTAATCATTGGATGTTAAATTTATGATGAATGAAAAAAAAATTAGAAGAAATTTAATATTCATCGTAAATTTAGCATTCAACAATTAGAATAGGTAATATGATGTTACCTACTTAAGTAGAAAACATCTTTATTTTTTATATATTTTTTATATTACCAATAGCATAAAATACATTTTGACAAAAATATTCATTCAATTAAAAATTTAAAATATTTATATTTTATTAGAAAATAATATTGTTCAGCATCTTCTTAAGTTTTTAAGATTATTTTACAATTAATTGGTAATATAAACTATCTATTTTTTTTCAACTCATTTTTTTATCTTTTACATATATAAAATAATATTAGTAAAGTTCAAGAATTTTTTAGGGCATTTAATAATGTTTTGTTTAACAATTTATGTTATTAGCACTTGTAAAATACTATAGTGTGATGTTATCAATAATTTATAAAGTGGTGATCTATTTTAATAATTTAAATATTTGTTTCACATCTATTAGCAATTTGCATAATTAATAATAAATAATTATAAAACTAGTGCATAATGATTAATGAGTAACTATTAAATCAAATTAAACAAAAGTATTCGACAAATGCAGTATAAAATGATTGAAAAATATAAAATAGTTTGAAATCAAAGTAATTCATTATTATTTTACTTATTTTTAATACTAATGAATATAATAACACCATTTAAAAAATAATTTTATGTATTAATAGTTCTATAAATGAAATAATTTATAAATTAATGGTAAGTGCACATAGTATAACAGTGTAAGGAATAATTGTATGACATAAATAATAATTAATAATGAAAGGTCTTGAATATATATAAGAAAATAAAGTTATACATGGTAATCGGTAATTTTAAATGTTGTTCTTTTAGGAATTTAAAATATTGGGATTAATTAATTATTTATCATTATTATTAAGTATACTTATTAGACAAATTAAATAGTAACTTAATTTGTTCAATACATTACATATTATCTTATAAATAATATTTGTGTCAATTAAACAATGCCTTTAGAAAGCGTTTACTGCATTACCTCTTAACATTACCTAGTAATCTACATTACCTAATAGAAAGATTACCATCTATTAAATTACCAATAATGTGCATTACCCCGTTTACTATATATAAGTAATCCAAGTGGTAATTCAGATTATCATATTTACTTATATAAATGATTACTAAATAATATACATCATTTTACCAAAATACCCTTCATAAATATTATTAAGTTAAAAATTTTGTATTATTGAATTAAAATTTATCAAGTTAAATTATGAATTCACAAATTAATGAATTTAAGTAATTAATATCCTTCAAAATAAAATAATAACAAAATAATCTTTATAATTAATAATAATAATTTATAAAAAAATTAGTCTAATTAATAATACTTATAAATAACAATTAGTGCTATATTTTAATTCATAATATGATCATAATGATATAATATCATTTAAATAATATTTATTATGGTCATTGATTTATAATAATAATAATAATTATTATTATTATTATTTGTGTTATTGTTATTATTATGATAATTTATTATTGTGTTATGTTTTATTTATGAAAGATTTAAAAGGGCAAAGAGGGAAACTAATATAAATAAGATTGCCACTTGGGTGGTAATCTGGATAGACACCCCCCTCATAAGTAATGTGGATTACCACTTCATAGGCAATCTGCATTGCTAGGCAATCCAGATTGTCTACAAATTAAAATAAGTAAACAGGGTAATGTGGTGGGCCCAGGTAATTTTAACTTCAGATTACCAGTAATCTACAAAGATTACTGTGAGGGAAACGCCCATTAAAGGAAAATGCTAACTTTATCTTCTCTCCTAATACTCACATACTTAAATTATTAAAAAATAATTTAATTTTTTGTATGCTACTGTGAGAAAATAAAAAAATATGAGGATATAAAAGCACTCGAATATTAAATGATTTAAAACAGAACACTGGAAAAGTTATAACTTGATAATTGATGCTAAAATCAGTCATAATCTCATTAGACTTTCAAATATCACTGTGCAAACCGATAAAAATATACAAACAAACTGCCATGGAACTGATGACCGACCGATATTTGTTTCGGTAATATTAAGACCACGATAAAAATTATTGATAATATTTTAAATTTTAATTCAATGATCAATCTTATATGATCTCTTGTACATCACAATAGTTTGAATAATTTGGACGGTAAAATCGTCTGTCTCGATCAACAAGCCTAAGAGAGTCTAGGAGGAGATATAGAGGATCCTTGCGAGAATTTGAGGGCGAAACCCCCAAAATTTAGATAATTTTAGAATTTCTATTTTTTATTTGTATTGAACGATCCTATATAAATTCTTTAAGATTTGAATTATTCAACATCTTGTAATTATTTATTATTTTTTATCAAAAAAATAATCAGTCACTGTCCAAGAATGCAGCTTAATTAAGAGTGAACCTCATCAATTTTGTGTCTTCTTTTATGTGCAACTCTCTCTCTCATCTCATATTCGGAAAAAAATAAATTAATATTGTTATGAAGCTTACTAAACACAATTCAAAATATCACAAAATAAGGCTAACGTGTTTGCCTGCTGTTTAAATATATTTTGGGGTACAAGTAGAAATTACAATAAAATAAATTCAAATATCACGGAAAGTATGACAGGGCATATTATTTACAAATTATCCAATAAATTCAATGTTCAACACCTCTACTGATCAAATCGAATTTTAGAAAAATGATGCACACTTTTACTTATTAAAATTATGCTAAAATGAGAAAATAAGTATTAGTTTACTGAAATATACTAAAATGAAACTAAAATAAGTGGAAGAGAAAGAAAGAAAGAAGTATTGACGAGCTCAAAGCCTTTGCTACGAGTAATCTTTATCCAACGGCGCGCCGGCGGCGGCCGCCGCTGCGGCGACCTCGACGGACATCACCCCTTCCTTCTTGCTCCCACTCCTCATTTTGATCAAACCATACAACTTCTTGATCTCCCTCATCGTGGAGTCCTTCCCGAAACCCATCCCGCCGGAGTCGTCTCCCCACCGCCTTGTCGATCCGCTCTCGCTCAGGCTCTGACTCCCCGCCGCTCCGCCGGATGACCTACCTCCGACGCCGGCGTTTGACTGTTGCAGCGCTGTGATGACGGACTTGAGCGCCCGGCTAGGCGATGCCCGGTTCGCGATCATGATCTCGCCGACCTCGGCCGGACTTATCTTGGCGCCGGTCTGGAAGACCTCCTCGACTTGGGGGTACAGCTTGTGGTCCTTGAGCCCCAGGTAGCTGCTGGCAAGCGTCTTAAATGCCGAGAAATCGCACAGCGGGAAGTGGATGTGAACGTCGAGGCGCCCCGGCCGGAGCACCGCCGGCTCCATCCCTTCCAGACCGCCGTCGGCGCCGCAGGCCGTGGTCATCGTGAACACCATCACCCGCTCCTCGCCGCAGCACGAGAAGACGCCGTCCATGAAGTTGAGAAATGCGGTGAGCCTCGACTCTCCGTCGCCGACCCCGTTCAGATATCGATCCAGGTCCTCCACGAGGATGATTGATCGGGGGCTGGTGGCGAGCAACAGGGCCTTCAGATCGTCGCCGGCGGCGGAGTCCACGGAGAATCGAGAAAGGTTGACATCGTAGATATCGTAGCAGAGGAATTTAGCCATAGCAGCCACGAAGGTGGACTTGCCGGTGCCCGTTGGTCCATAGAGGAGGTAACTCCGACGCCAGACGCGGCCGAGGCGGTGGTAGTAGGCGCGGCCCTTGAGAAAGGCCTCGAGGTCGGCTCGCACCCTGTTCTTAAGGTCTGGCTCCATAGCCACAGTCTCCAGCGTCGCCGGATGCGTGAACGGCACCGATGTCCACCCCCTCTGGCCACCGCCTTCTCTGGCTACAGGGGTTGTTGTGTATAGGTGGACCTCCCGTCGGCGGAGCTCGAGGTCCTCGGCGACGGACTCGACGTGCTGGAGGTAGGGGCGGAGGACGCGCGTGCGGTCAGGCCGCCGGACGCGAAGCACCAGGCGATCGCCGACCTCAGAGGACACGTTGGTCCAGAGGAGGCGGGAGCCGAGGAACGAGTCGCCGGTGGACTGGCCGTTGCCGAGCTGGAGGTGGAAATCATTCGGCTTCCTGCCGGAAGAGAACAGCGCTGCGGCGGCCGCGTCCTCCAGCGACGGCAGGGCCGCGACGTAGGCCGCTGCCGCGCGGTACAGCGGGTTCTCCCGTCCGCCCTCCGCGTGCCGTGGGATATCGAAGTACTGGTACACCTGCGACCGCTCGTCCAGCCACCGCCACAACCGCCCCAAACAATATGCAAGCGACTTCCATGACAGAATGGTCCGAAGGAGCACCAAACCGCCGGCGACGGCGAGGAATATTGGGAGCAGAGAACCGTCGCCGGGCATCGGCATAACGGAGCTGTGAATAAGGAATTGAGTGGGAGACTCGTTGCTCTTTTTGGTGGGTCTAAATATTATGTTTTGGTGGCGCGTGGTTTGGAACTTGGAAGGAGTAGGAAAAGGGATGGGATGGTAGAAGACGGCGTTGGCCGGCCGTGTCCGAGTCAAAGAAGGGAGGTGAAGGGGATGAAGGGGGAAGAGAGCAAGAAACATGTAGGAACCATTTTTATTACATAATAATAAGTTTTCTAACACAAAGAATAATATATAAAGTGGGGGAAAGTGTTGTAAGGAGCATGAAGTTTTTATTTTCTACCAATAATAATAATAGATTTTTAACGCCGAAAAAAGAAGGTATATATCTTTTTTGGACGGTTTTGGAATTCCAGAAAGGTTGAGTGGCTTTCCAGTTCAGAGGAGGGATACTTTTTATTTCTCTCCTTTCCTTTTTTTTTCTGAACCAATTAGGAGAAAAAGTTGATTTCGGTGTCAAAAATCAAATATGGTCTTTTCAGCATCTAATCGTGCCTTCAAAAATTTAGGATAGTATCAGTTTTGCAAACTGTTTGTTGTGCAGCAAAGATGTTCATCTTTAATGATTGTTTATGTATACTTTTAAATTATTGAAACTATTGATTTCTATTATCGCATAGCTTAAGTTGTTATAAGGCGGTTATTGACATTATTGATACTTGTTTGCACAATAATTTTAGTACTATTATAGCTACTCAATGCAGTATCTTTGTACGATTTCTTTTAATAATAATAATAGGTAATTTCCATGAGCAAATGCTCGTACGTAGGGCCAAAATAAATATGTAAATCATGATAGCCTGAAAACTAATTTTCTTTTCGTACACCAATAATTGAAATTTCAGCCTTTCCCTGTCTAAATTCACATTAGTTAGTGACTAATCAAAATTAGCTAGTGATTGAACTTAGTAACTAAAAGTCATTTGAGTTAAGGGCGACACGTGATGGGACTTTTTGGTGCTCCTGACTCGGCCCGTCCATAAATTCGATATCGAGATCTAAATTTATCTTCAAGATCTAAAAAATAAAGTCGAGATTTTATTATGATTAGAAATCGAGTTTATTTATAAAAAAAATTAATGAAAACTGAATTTGAACTGAGTTTAAAATTGAAAATTGCCTTTTTTTCAACCCTGGTAAACAGGTTGGAGCCAAGGCCCTAGAGCATATGGGTGAAATTACGAATTTCTAAATAAAAAATTTCTTAATAGCATTGAGCCAATTTTGTTCGTTGTGCTAGAATTTCAATTTAGTTAGCCAATTAATTAAGTAAATTTTTTGAGAATATAATCATAAAACTAATAATAAGACATGTTTTAGATCATACATTAAATATAATAAATTGATAATGATGAATTCGTAAAAAATATAAATTAAAGAGTGATAAAGACTAATGGAAAAAAGTAGGCTTAGAAAATGTTATTAATGCATGAAAATATCATGATCCATACCATTCAATACTTTTTTTCTTGTATAAAAAAATTGAGGAATAAGTTTCGGAAGAGGCAAAAAGTTTGCAAGAAATTAAGATAACTCATGTAAGGACAATTTGAACGGTTGGGAATATGATAAAATTAATTATGTCAAATTACTTATAACATTTTATTTTGAAGGAGATGTAAATGAGATAAACCGTTAAAATTTATATAGCTTTATAGAGAAATAGCCCCATTTCGACCGAAAAAATAGCTTCTCAATATTAATATAATCATATCTTTATTAGGTCAAATTACTCAATAGGCCAAAGCCAAATTATGTAAAAACTATTATTGTGTCTTAGTATATATTTTGCTCTAATGAATTCATAATTATTCTAAAAAGTGTTTAATAATATAAAAAAAACTAATATCATCTTATTATTTATTATTTACATCTTATAAAAAATACTTACCCCCACAATAATTATTATGCATAATATAATTATAGCGTATTTATTATTTATTGAAAAAAAATATAATATATTGTGCTAAATTTTATCTTAAAAAATAAATAATTATCATAATAATTTGACATAATATAATATTTTGTTTTCACTAAAAAATATAATTTATCTTTTGGACTATCATATTTTATTCAAACACTAACTAAAACTTATCCATCCAGTTAACCTTTTAATATCCGGTGTTATTTTTAATCCATTTAAACTTGAAACTAATCTAGCAACTTAATTATTCATCAAGAATTTACTAAAACACAAATTTTATCGTCCAAATGCTACCATCAGGATATCACAATCCGGATCAGAACCCCTTTTGGACCAGTTTTCCATCTCGATCACCACTAAATTTCGTTCACCATAGTTTCAATAACAAGAATTTTATTAGAAAACAACTACACAATGGATTAACTCATTCTGCGATCAATAATTTAAATTGACACTTTCCAGATTTATTTGTGTAACATTATTATTAAACATACCAAATTGTGAAAAACAAATCAATCGCCGAATCGCGTGAAATTATTAATTTGCAAAGCAGCACCCACACTTACATAATATTTACTTCTTCTGATGTTGATTACTGTGCTACTTTCCTTGTGCTGGAGCTTATCATGCAACCATAAGAGGAAACAGTATTATTGGAGACAAGCTGACACAAAAGAGCAATAAGCATGCACTACTCAAATATTCTAAAACTCGACTCTGATCTGGACCAAATGAGATTCCGGCCATTTGATCACCACTTGTGCCGCTAGGTCAACTTGCATTACGATTTAGTCTCTATCAATTATCTCTTTTATAAAGTTATCAATGTCATTCGATTTTGATCGAATATTTTAATTATACATAATGCAAGATCTCATTTATTTTAATATAAGTTTGGCATAACAAACTAGGACTACTAAAATTTTGTATAGCAATACTTCCTTTTGAAGCCGTACATATGAAACTAAGGGCTTGTTTGGTTGTATGCAAAGGCAATTACATGTATTGCCAAATGTTGTAAATGCAAAATTCTTGTTTAGTCAAATGTAAATGTCACTTATACAAGTAAATGCATTTACTGCATTGAAATTTATATGGAAACCAATTGCATGTACATGCATTTACAACAAAAAATAAAAAAAATACGAAAAATAAAAAATAAAAGAAGAAAAAAATTTAAAAATTAATTTTAAATATCAATTGTATGTCAATTGATTATTTAATTATTAATATATAATAAAATTTATTTTAATTAGACGCTTATATCAAATTCTTAACTCCAACCAAACAACGTAATTCATTTTTCAGAATTTCATTTACATCTAACCAAATCAAGGAAAAGCAATTTCAGTAAATACAAATTATACCTGAATTTTCAATTACAATTATTTACATTCCGAAATTACAATTACATCAAACTAAACTAATCCTAAATAAAATAAAAATGAAATTTGACATATTTCAATTAATTATATTGTAATAATTTTTTGGATGGATAATTAAATGGAACCCAATTTCTAAACTCAAATTTCTGAATTATCGGTTTCAACCTGTCAAACCATATAATCGAATGCTGACGTAAGGAAACGTTTTTTTTTTAGTTCTCGCTTTTGACGTGACTCATTGAAGTTTTACAATTGGAAATATATTTCAAAGCTGATGATGCACATTATAATAAATTTATGTTCTAATCACGTAGACTTTTGTAATTGAGAAAAAAAATACTTTGTAGGTCTGTTTTTTAATATATGTATTCATATGTTAATTCTTGATATATAGACGGGTATAAGGATGGGCCCATATAGAAAGTGGGGAAGGACCTCGATCCCCTAACATTTCAGTATATAAAAAATATATATTCACGTATATATTAGTAGTTGAAATCAATAAATAAAATAAATATTAAGAAAATAATATAATTATTTAAGTGGATATGTAATTTTAATTTATATTTAAAGATCTTAAGTTCAAACTTTATTATTTTTTTTATACATTTCGATCTTTCAAACTTTTATTTTTGGATCCGTCCATAATCGTATAGAATCATCCTCCATTTTTTTTACTTACAAGTTCATAAGGTTAATTTTTATAACTCGTGTCTTTCTGCATAATTTACTAATAGAGTTTTTCTGTAAATATAATTTTTCGACATTGTATATAATATTATGTTAAATTACCTGGCTCATTATATTATCTTCTTCACTTATTTTAATTTTATAAGTAATTTACATTGAAAGACAATACAAATTACTTGTCAACTGATAATTTAGATTGCCTGTGGAAGATATGACAATCCAAATTGTCACTCAAAAATAATCTCTTATAAAAAAAATTTCCACATTTATTCTTTAAAATTTTATTTAAATAAATAATAAAAAAATCAAATAAATTTAATATAATATTTTATTAATTAGCATAATAATTATTAATCACTATAATATTTTTATCTTTATCATTATCATTAAATACATTATTGTTTCTACTAATTTTAATATCAGTATTATTAAGTAACTATAACAGATTATTCGTATATTATAAATAATAAATAATATATTATTAATTCGTAAATATAGTAATAAATTAGAATAATTATTATTAATTTTCTATTATCAATTTTAGAAAATTATATAGTACTTATTTTATATATTTATTTATTTGATGTATAAGTTTTATTAGTTTAGAGTATATGTTTGTGATAAAGTTCAAAGAATTCAAATTAAATTTATACAAATATGTAAACATAATTATTTCATTCAAAGGTTTTTAGTAAAACGTGTATATTATTTATAAATAGTAAATAAGATAATAAATATTATGAAATACATTACTTGTGCTATTAAATAAGCTTTTAATAAGTGATAATCTTTTTTAGAGAAAATGTAGGCTGCTAGATAATATGAAATGACAATGCAATGAACACAATCTAATTATATATACAAAATAATTCGATAAAGCAGACATGAACAACAAGCATCATATCATTGTTGCTCACATCATTTTCGGTTCATTTGTTCATTTGTAAAAGGAAAACTCCGAAATTTGTCATAAAAATATAAAATATAGATGTAAGAAGTTTTTAATAGCTCGAATATTTTAATTATACATAATGCAATATCTCATTTATTTTAATCTAAGTGGCACAACAAACTAGGACTACTAAAATTTTGTATAGTAATACTTCCTTTTGAAGCCGTACATATGAAACAACAAAATAAAAAATCAAATTTGACATATTTCAATTATATTATAATTATAATAATTTTTTGGATGGATTATTAAATGGAACCCAATTTCTAAACTCAAATATCTGAAAGATTGGTTTCGACCTGTCAAACCATATACATAAAATGCTGACGTAAGGAAACGTTTTTTTTAGTTATCGATTTTGACAGGACACGTTGAAGTTTTACAATTGGAAATATATTTCATAGCTGATGATGCACATTATAATAAATCTATGTTATAAATTACGTAGACTTTTATGATTGAGAAAAAAAAAGTAGACTTTGTATGTCTGTTTTTTAATCTATGTATTCATATGTTAATTCGTGATATACAATCGTGTAGAAATCGTCCTTCATTTTTTTTTTTCACTTACAAGGGAATTTCATAAGGTTAATTTTTATACCTCGAGTCTTTCTGCATAATTTACTAAGTACCTATATAAAACCATTCGTTAAAGCACACATATACCCTTGTTTCTCGAACTCCAAACATCATATCATTGTTGCTCGCATCGTTTTCGGTTTATTTGTTCGTTTCTAGAAAAGAAAAAAACTCCTAAATTTGTCATAAAGATATAATAGTAGATGTAAGAAGTTTTTAATAGTTTGAATCTTTAACTAAAAAAAACTCTATGTTCTGAATGTAGGAAAATGCAGTATCATGACACACATATCATAACGTGATAAAAAGATGCACACTAAATGATTATAAATATTTATTTATTGATAATTCACATAATTAATTTTGTTTATTTCAAATTTACATATCAGATTAAGAGTAAGAAAATATATTAAAAAATAGAAAGGGGCTAGGGTGAAGACAACAATGTTGCGTTTGACAGCGTAACAGGAGGCAGAACCAACTTCGATTCTAGCCAAGTTTCTCTAAGTGATAAGACGTTTTGGGAAACGAGTCGTTGAATCCAAGATAGAAACTTAGGATCACGTGAACCTGGGTTCCTATCGTCGGTTCCTACGCACGCTGCAACAACAACATTATTAATGTTGTCGTTGCCGTTTTTTTATTTATAGTCATACTTTTTTTTACTTTTTTTTCTTTTTTTAACATTTTAACTTTACATAATATTAGTTAATACTAACTTAATAATATAACTATAAATTATTAATTATCTAATTATGTTTTAACTAATATTTTTAAAATTATCTTTATGATAATATTTTATCAATTTAAATGTGAGATTAAAATAAATTACATAAATTATTTAATTATATTATTTATGAGAATTACTTTATATTACTTAAACTTATTTTATAAGAAAATAGTTTATTACCTTATGTTTAATTTACAATATAAATTATTTTATTAGCATAATTAATAATTATTTACACAAAATCATTTTTATGAAAATATTATCGTTAAAATAAAGTTTTATGAGTTTAATTTTATATTATTTTTAATAGTTTTAACCGATATATTTGATAAATATATTTTTATGAAAATAATATTTTATTATATTAATTTTATATTACTTAATATTATTTTTAAATTAAAATAAGTTTTATCTTTATTAAAAATATATTTTATATTTTTTGTTCTCACTTTTTATCCAAACATCCTTAGAATCTATCTAAAATCATTATATTTTTAATTTATCCAAATACAAATAGAATTAATCTATAAAATCAAAGAACCCAGAAAAAGAAGAAAGAAAAAGAAAAGATTTAATTAAATGAATAATATTTTATTAGTTGGACTCCTAATAGGAATATGATAAATGAAGATTGGGTTAATTAAGAAATTAAAGATAGAGTTAAAGATAAGAGATGAGTTTGTGTGGGATTAGACTTGTGAAACCTATATAAACATCCATAGAGAGGAAATCCCTCATTATTTCTCCCCTCAAAATTGAAGCCACCATAGAGAATCTTCTCTCCCCATTCTCTCTCTCTTCTCTCTCCCCCAAAAGGTGATTAGGTAAGAACTTTGTCTTTTTCCCTATATTGTCCTTTGTCTCTTTTCTCTCCCTCTCTCACCCTAGAATGATGACAAAAATTTTAGGAGAACTTGAAGGAGATTATCAGTAGAATTTGGAGCATGGAGAAGATAAAGAAATTTCTAAGACCATACAAGACATGGTATGTAAATAGACGGATCTCTTTAGATAAATATGTTCATGTTGAATAAATTGCATGCTAGGGTTCCTGTTAATAAGAATTTTTAACTCTGGATTTAACCCTAGGAATGCTTAGATTTAATCTTGCAAAAATATAAACAATGTATTACGTTTTCTGCGTCGTCATGGCCGTAATAGGGTTATCACGACCGTGACTGTAATGGTCACGACCGTGAGAACGCATATCATGACCGAGAGCCGAACGCCATCGATCCCGTCACGGGTCGTGAGATTATTTCACGGGCCGTGACCAGGGGAACGTGGGTCGTGAAGATGCTTTATGCCCGTGACACGGCTAAGAATGGTCACGGACCGTCTGATGTTACGACCGTGAAACGAAGGTTACGGGTCGTTATGAAGGATTACGGGACGTGATGGACGGGAGCGACAGACCGTGAAAATATGTTGCGAGTCGTAAAGGATCGTGACGCCTGACGATGGGAAACCTTACGGGCCGTGACATTTTGTTA
>LTAE01000817.1:45273-69653 GCA_001647135.1 Pontederia paniculata
ATATGATGAAAGATATTAAGAAATGTAAGAAAGATAAAAAAAGGAATAATTGACATTTTGATTTTATCATTAGCTTATTCTTATGCTTTTATTTATCCTGTCATGCTTATATATTGATTGCCTTACATACTGGGCTTCATAGCTCATGGATACTTCTTTTCCCTGTATTGGATTCTGCAGGTGAGTAGTCTGCAGTACAGGATGAAGGTGGTGCATGCGGCGACTGATGCTCGTGGTGGCTGACTTTGCACATATCTAGTGATCCTTTTAGTGTCTCTTTCTTTAGTCTTTCTATTAAGTCGTTCTAGTTAGACCTTTGAGACTATTTATTTAATGTAAGACTTCCGCATATTTTCCTTTATGTTATAGAAAGAGTTTTGGATATCTAAAGTTTTTAATTCTTCCGCATTTGTTGACCAAGTCTTATCAGTCAACCTTTAAGTCAAGATTATGTATGATGTATAATGTACTAAAGAGTACATTCTGTCGCGTGGCGGAGTGATCTTTTGGGGGCGTTACAGTCACCCCATCCTAATAAAGATTTTTTGAATTCAAAGAAATCGGATTTAAAACCTTATGTTCAACTAAGGGAGGATGTGTCGAGATCGAAGGACGGCAAAAAACATAGAAAGGAGGGAGCACACAATATGTTAAAAATCAATGGAGTTTGGTTCTCTGATTTGGACCATTTGGTCCAATGTGAAACTTGATGTCTAAATTTGACCACACCGGAGGTTCTTGCTCTAACAAACGCGACCGTTTTTTTTTTCTTTTTGTTGAATTAATGATGCTGGACTTTAAGGTCCAAACCAATCAAGCAACCAAATCGCAACCCTTTTCGTCCTTCCCGCTAAGCAATTTATTTCTTATTCGTGTCAAGTTGGTGTAGGATGGAGCCCGTGACTCAAGACACGACAACCAGTATGCTAAAAGGATTTCAATCCAGAAGGAGGACTCGGTTGTTGGCTTAATTAACACGAGGACTCGAGGACCAAGTCCGTGATAAGTCTAAGGGAGCATCACCCCACTTAATATTTGATAGATGATATTGGCTTCAACTCTGTTGATTTTTTTTTTCATTTTAGACTTATTAATTTTAATTTTTTTAATACTTAACTAATTCGATGTTCAAATATATATAATAAAAATAAATATTGATCAAAGTAATCATTTTAAAATTCGAAAATCAATTGTGTCAATCAATAATGTAGTGTGCCTTTTAATTCAAGTTCTAATTTATTGAATGAATCAAATTAATAACTATATTATTAATGTCGTTAATGATTCAAACTTAAACTTAGAATCATATTTTTATTTGAAACTAATCCACTAAAAAAACTCATAAGAAGAAAATATACATTTAATTTGCATTATCACAATCAGAGGGGAGGTCAAGAAAATTCTTGTGAGTGCAAGTGTATTCACTGAAATTTGAATTAAGTATCTAAACATATACTATTCTTCTAGCTCAATGGTGGTGTTTATTTGTATTGACAGAGGATCGAATTCCATCAACTACGTTTTTTTATATAATTGATTTTATCATTTTTGTATTCTTATCATAATTAGTTAAATTTAATATTTCAAGGTATTCATTAATTTCTTTTGTAAATTATGTATTATCTATTATACTTTGAATTCTTTATCACATTGATTTTATATTTTATAATATGTTTTTCCCTTTATCTAATTAGTGGTTCAAATACTATTAGTAAATATTATATTTCTTTCCAATCTTCCCAATTCCTTTTTAATCATTATTTATATATTTGATTAACTATTTATTTATTTATTTTAGAAATGTTTATGTATATTTTGATGGTAATTTTTAGTATTACCTTTTTACATTCTAACTTTTTTATTTGATTTATATACCAAAATTTATATATTTATAGTAGATATTATTTTTTATCCAACGAATCATTAAAATTATGACAATAACCATAACAATAATATTAAATTTATAATTAATAAAATACAATATTGCTCAACTAAAATTTATTTCTTAAGAAAAGATCACTAATTATTTTAATATATTTAATAATAATTTTTATATTATTAATTATGTTAATATCATAGCGTACATCAACTCATAATAATTTTTAGTTCGCCACTCACCCCAAAACTCAATCTTCTTAATATTTAACACATAATATATGAAATAAATATAAAATGACACCAATTTTAACGGTGAAAATTATTAATTTTTAACATATTGTGGTTCAGATTTGTGACCGTCTTGATTCTGGCGTTAAAAAAAATGTACGAATTCTTTTTCCAGGCCATAATAAAAATACTCGATAATATTCATGATATTCATCAGGCTTATGGAGTTGTGAATGAAGAAAAAGGCAACTAAAAGACTTAGTAAAGTGCGACGCCTGATACTCGAGGACTTGTTTAGTGATTAGTAAACTCGTTATTTATTTCGGGTTAGAAAATAAAAAATAATAATTTTATTTTTGGTTTGTACATTCTTTTAGAAAACATGTCTTAAAAATGATAATTAAGGAAATATAAACAAAAACTTGTTTAGAGTCCCAAGAAAAAGAATATGCAGTGCAAGTCGACCCAATTTATTTATTTTTCTTCATAAATAGACCTGACTGATAGGGTAATTAAACCTAATCCCTATCAAATCCTTTAATTATCGACCAATTGCACATACTCGACGAAAAGGAACGAACAGGGGAAAAAATAGCGACCGTGCCGATGATTCTTATGACTGGTCTCACGAATTAGTCATCCGAAATGTGCTTCAGATTTCAACACGACAGCAAAAAAACTTGACACAGTGTTTGGTCATATTTTGCGTTCTATCTTCGCCATTAAATGTTTTTTTGAGTCTACACTCGTTTATGTGTGGTGTGATGTTTGTTGACTCTTTCTTTAATCTCTAGCCGTTTAAAGTAATCCAAAATATCATCTCAACGAAAGGAGTATATACATGAACGCTTTTAAGTTTTCAACTGTTGGGTATTAAATGAAAATATACTGATTTTTTTTTTCAAAAAACAAAAAAGGGGTCGCATAGTGCAGTAGGTGCAATCGGATGTTAACATTGTCCTGAAAACTTAATGAAAATATGTTAATATTCATATCGTTAAAACAATTATAAAATATATATGTGAGATTGACGAGTGTTAAACCACTTCTTGATTTACATGTATCAATCAAGGTTAATTTTGATTTCGAAAAAAATGAATTTTGTATTTTTTTTTTGTTGCATTAGGCACTGAAAAAAAAATACTATTTCGTTAATAATTATCCGCCCTCTAATCAATGACACAAGTCAAACTTCTGAAAAAAAAGTGAAAATAAAGTATCATCAATCCATTATTGGGCTACTGCTGTGTTGTTCTATATGGGCCAATTGGGCCTAAAAGCTTAGAGCCTGTTGAGCCGAGATGCACAAAGCCCTTCTTTATAACCCTACGATACGATTTTGAAAGGATCGCGGCCGAACGATCGGCCGCGCTAATGTTGGCAACTCGTTTCTGCGTGCGATTGCAGCGGCTGGCAGCGTTGCAGAGCCCGACGACGAGGATCTTCACACCTCTTATGGCGGCCGCCTCATCTCCTGCGTCTCCGGCGGGTGTTAATTTCCCGTCGTTCTCCACCGGCTCTCCGAATTCCGTACCCCGGAGGGTCGGCACCCACAACGGCTCATTCCACTGCGACGAGGCTCTCGGCTGCTTCATGATCCGCCTCACAGGCAAGTTCTCCGGCGCCGAGATCGTTCGCTCTAGAGATCCCCAGGTTACCTTGTCTACCTCCCGCAATTCTCTTAGATGGTTGTTGTTTATAACAATTGTGCACTAGTAATTACGGCTTAATGGGTTTAAAGATGCTTCATTTTATGCCAACCATAGCATAATCTAATTGTCCGTGATTGGGTTTGCATATTGTGGCTTTGAGCTCATATTTGATGATATAAACAATTGTTTTTTTCTTTATTACCTGAAAAAGTGTAGTAAAAGCTATCAAAGAGTATTTGATATGTTTGACGGACCATTATATATTGTTAGCAACAACTCAAGAATTAGGGTCTAGATTGGAATGTTGATTGCAGCGTACAACTTGTATTGCCTCAAGCTTATTCCTTCAAGCGCCGATGCTATTGTGCGTTTATGATCATTGGCATATTCTGGTTGTGCGCATGTGAGTGTAATTTCTACATAATCGCCGCGTCTAGATTATCCATCCATAATTATTATGTACATGTGATTAGGTTTTCCAAGAATACTTTCCTCTTAAAAAATAGTACTTACCTTTGATGTATATTTTCAGGCTCTTAGAGTGATTTGCTTTCGCAACTTTGGCTTTGCTGTAATCTCTTTCGTCAAAATAATTTGCAGGTCCTTGATACATTAGATGCGGTGCTTGATGTCGGAGGTGTATATGATCCAAGCCAAGATCGTTATGATCACCATCAGAAGGGTTTTAATGAGGTTTTTGGCTATGGTTTCAATACAAAGCTAAGTAGCGCAGGACTTGTTTACAAGGTAGTAATAAATATCATTTATATAGCATATGAGCCACTTATACAAGTTAAATTTTAATTTGTGGATGCCATGAGCTACTAGTGGGTTGAGAAATATCATCATGTTGAATGCTGTTTTGTGACACATTTAAAAAAATTCTGAATTTATAGATTTTTTTTTGTGAGAATTGAATTTGTAGATGTATGCATTTTGAGAAGGGTTAATTCCATTTTCCTCCTCTAAATTATATTATTTCCACTTCACCTCCTAAACTTTAATGTTAACCACTTCCCCTTCCCACTACCAACCCCAAACTTTCCAAATACTTCCGCTCAACCCCAAATCATAAATTTATAATATATTTACATTTTTGTGCTATTTAATTTTAAAATAAATTATCCATCAAGAAGATGGCGAGGAGTGGGCCTGATTAAATTGTTCATTTTTTTAATTTTTAAAATTAAATAAGCATAAAAGGGTAATGCACAACTAAGAGTAAATAAACTTTAAAATTTTGGGGGTAAAGTGGTAGTGTTTGGAAAGTTGAGGGGTAAGGTAAGTGGATAATATTAAAGTTTAGAGGGTGAAGTGGAAATAGGTTGTAGATTAGGGGAGGAAAATGGAATTACCCTTTTGAGAAATACATTG
This sequence comes from Pontederia paniculata, assembly GCA_001647135.1. Taxonomy (NCBI): domain Eukaryota; kingdom Viridiplantae; phylum Streptophyta; class Magnoliopsida; order Commelinales; family Pontederiaceae; genus Pontederia; species Pontederia paniculata. The sequence continues at coordinate 50,406 of LTAE01000817.1, forward strand.
TGAGAAGCTCCATTGCACTCCGGTTAAATCTAAAATGTAATTCCCTATAAATTGACTTCTCAAAAAAGAAAATCCCTATAGATTGAAGGCCCTAGATAAATCTAGAGGTTGGTTCACTTTATAGTCCGTATGATCCATTTTTCTTAAGCTTTTGGTTTCTTTTTTGAGAAATAAGCTTTTGGTATTACCTTTCAAAAAAATAATATAGTTATGTCATTATGTGTGTTTCCCTGGCAGTGAAGACATTAGAACAAGAAAAAAGACCTCTTGGGTAGTATCTTTTTATGAAATATTTTGTTACCTTCTCTTTTGTTTCAAACTTGGCTCATAACCTTGCTTCTGCTTCTGAGTGCTATTCATTGCAGAACCATTTTCGAAACTTTTGTAGTTAAATGTAATTTGCTTGTAGTGCAACAAGCTGCTTTTGTTTTCCTCTTTGATGATGATACTGGCTTACAATTATGCTTACTTGTGTACTTTCTGATTTTCCTGCAGCATTACGGAAAGGAGATAATTGCCAAGGAGCTCCAAGTCAACGGAGATCATGAAAATGTGCAACGCTTATATCTCGCTATCTATAAAAATTTTATAGAGGTATTATAAATGACCATCTGCAAATTTTGGCTGTATATTTTTTTTCTTATAAACCTATCCCGTTTCTTCCCTTTTTCTGAATACAGTGAGCACATTGTCCTTATACTTTATATCAGACCCTGTGGAAGCACCTTGGGGGATAATCTATTGATAGTTAACATCCTATAAGGAATTAATAAGTACTTTGCAGTCATGAAAATGTAGAGATAACATATTGAACATGTGAGTTGCAGCATGCTAAGCATGCCTTTTGTTGGCTTTCTTTCGAGTTCTGGGGTTTTTTATTGTCCCTGAATTCCTGTTGTTCTTTGATCGTAGTATCTATCACTAGTTTGCACTTTATTTTGTATTTGACAATTTTAATCTATTCACTTTATAGTAATTTAATAAAATCAGCCTTTGGTGATCACTAGTGACAATCTATGAGTCAATCGATATTGGATGAGACTGATTTATTCGTTGTCATTATTTTGAAGCCAAATACTAACCATTTTGGATATATATAAAAAATGGATCTGCTAAAAATCTCTTTTAATTGCTTACCCTTAAGTTTGTAACCACTATATATTTGTTATTTTACACAAGAATCTGCAACTTCCTGTTCTTGCTCGTGCACCATTTGGCTTCTATCATATTCAAAGTGATAATTTGCTTGGTAGTCCAACGTTTTGCATTGTTTGTCTGCAATAGGCAATTGATGCCATTGATAATGGTATCAACCAATTTGACACGGATTTGCCTCCGAGGTACGTGAACAACACACATCTCTCCTCAAGAGTTGGGCGTCTTAATCTGGATTGGATGGACCCTGATCAGTCATTTGAAAAGGAAAATGCAGCTTTTAAGCAGGCAATGACACTTGCAGGCAGTGAATTTTTGGAGGTGAGTTTTCTGATGTCACAATTCTAAGCTAGAGTATTGTTTTTTTATTCAAGTTGCTTTTGATGCTTGATTTGTTTATTGACCTTTTTCATTACTAAAATTTTACCTTGGACTACACGATGTTATCAACTATTTCACTATATTTTATCCCTCTTGCAATTGCAGAGTGTTCGATTTCACGTTAGATCTTGGTTACCTGCACGGTCTATTGTTATTGAGTGTTTAGAATCAAGAAAGGAGATTGATCCCAGTGGAGAAATCATGGTTTTGCATAAATTTTGCCCTGTAAGTATCTTTATTCTTGTTTTCGAAGTTTTGAGTACTTAATAGCAGTCCAGTGATGTTCCTATTGAGCATCTGAATTCAATCCATATATTATATAGATATTCGAGAATTCTATTTTATGACCTCCCATTTAGCTTGTAACAACACTACTTTCTTACTAAAATTTTCAGAGGTGGACGAATATCCATCTCATACTAAAATATTTTGATTATTGGAGACTAACATTGTTAAAGTTACCATAACCGAGGATGCTAAACTCTAGAGTCAACTTTTACATACGTGTTTAATAGTTGAATTAAACAAATGAGTCAAATCGATAAGAGTTTTATATGACTCCATAAAAGAGTCAACTCTTAGTTTCTACAAATGAATGGATAAAAAAAATGTAAAATCATTTTGATTCTTATAGACTTTATAGGAAACTATACGGTTTTTCATGGATTTGTATTATTTCCTAGGATATGTACAATTGTTCATTTTGTATAAGAAGTTTTTTTATAAAATGTGAAATATTTTATTTGACTATATTGTATGGTTTAAAAATGAAGTTCAAAACATATATCATAGTTGAAATTTTGTTGTGATCAACTCTAATGTTTCCTTATCATCTATCATTTTTCTAACCGACTTATCTGATGATTTAAGAATAGTTCACGAAACTTAAGACCTATCTGATGACAGTACAAAGTAATGGTCATAATAGTAATCTTTATGTTTTGAGTGCTAAGTAAATATACAATTTTGTTTTATTTTACACGTACATTGTTATTATTATTATTATCATCATCATCATCATCTTTTTTTCCTACTTAAATACTTAGAATTATATGATGATGGTCATAACTTCATGGTACTAATGTTAACATGTACTTTGAACTTTTGAAACTTAATTAATTATGAAATTGTATTTTGTTGAAGGATGTATTGATTTATTATAAATATATTTAATGGGTACGTGAACTTTACAAGTTCATGATACAAGTTGTCGGAGTCTATCAAGTTGACAGTCTTCATCAAAACTCTCGGCCCTCCCTTTCCATCAAAAAAGGAAAAGCCCAGTCCTCTTTGACCACTAAATGGGAATACTTTTTTGCATTGAATGGTGTCTATGTTCCTTGCATTAGTGATTTGCTAATTTTTCTTTTGTTGCAGTGGAAACTTCATTTGTTTGAGCTCGAAGAGGAACTGAAAATTGATCCTCTCATTAAGTATGTTTTGTATCAGGTAAGTTAATATCCTCTAACAATTTTTCCATGTGTACTTGTGATATCTTAGCATTTACACCTTGTTGAAAACACAAAACTTCCTATTTACAATGGTCCTCTACATATTATGGTTAGTTGGCTTTCAGCATGTCCTGGGTTTTGAATATAAATTATTTGCATAATATGTAGATGACTGCCCTTAGCACTTCCAGTTGAATTGCTGGTTTAGTTAGATTATTGGATTCATGCCTGTTCCCTTGCTGACATATGTTAAGCTATTTATTTTTAACTGCATATTTTTCTTTATTTTCTTTAACATCAGAGTTGTCAGATTAAGTATTGATATGAGAATTTGTATTCAAATTCAATTTTCTTGATGAGCTTACAAAAACTGTTAACTGCTTAATGTCCTTTGAATATTCTATCAAAAGTTTAATTATTTATTTTCCCCTAGTTGTTGACTGTATTATTTGAGTTTGACTATTAAAATAGCTCAATGCACCTTGAGTTCAGCTTGATGTTTGGTTTGAGATGGTCTTCTTTTAATACCCCCACAGCGAACTTGAGTTAATTAATGAATGATCAGAACCTTAACTCAATAAGTTCATAACTAATTAAATTGAGCCCAAGCGTACCACTATTTCAAGTGGAGTTTAGATGAATGACCCTTCAAGTTTGGCTAATTCATGTGCCTACATTACCCCAGCGTTCTCTTTGATAAGTAGTCAACATGTAAAATTACTGCTAGGTTGTTGGATAAGCATCTTTATATTGTGAAACTGCAGGATGATAGAAGCAAAGGTTGGCGAGTGCAAGCAGTAGGCATTTCTCCTGATAAGTTTGAGAGCAGGAAACCTCTCCCTTCGCCCTGGAGGGGTTTGAGAGACCACGAGCTTTCTAAAGAGTCTGATATCCCTAGTTGTGTCTTTGTTCACATGAGCGGATTCATAGGCGGGAATCAAACTTATGATGGAGCCTTGGCTATGGCAAAAGCTGCTCTCAAATTTTAAGTCAGGGAGTGAATGCATGCTTTCTTGAGCTTTGGTTCTGCATTGAATCATTTGCCTCTACATTCATATCTCAGACTACACACCCATTACTGTACCTTTGTTGCCAGAGAATTTACTTTTGAACAGAACTTAATGTGTAACAAGTGTATTTAAGAAGCAACTGCAATCATCTCAAAGAAAAAATGTGCACTAGTCTACATGATAAAATAGAAATTGTTGGAAATGAAGCATGCGTTGCCTTCTTTGTTTTCTACCGTTGTTTGTTTTGAATGTGATGCAGGTTGGCCAACTGTATAATCAATCTTCCCATCTTGAGTCGATTGTTATGGTCAAGGTGGGACTCATCTTAAAGCTTCAGTTCTTTTCAATGAAGCTCTGCTTTTGTTCTGTTCATGGGACGCATTCTATGGCTGCGTTTGGGAGATCCTCTGAATCAAAGCACTAAAAAAATCGCCAAACATTCTCACGTCAAAAAGCAAGTTATACTTTGTGAAAAAACATTCAGAAAAGCTCTCTCGAACGCACCCATAACGTCTGACTGAGGCCACGATCAGTCCAATTGATTCTGGAGGAGATGACGGAGTACCAAACTCTTTGGAGGGGCCATCCAGTCGGTGACCTTTTGTTGGCCCTAACAGCATGTTCCTGCCACCCGAGAAATTTTAAAAATGTTGCACGGCATTGGTAAAGTGAATGCAAACCCATTGATTTTGTTTAATTATTCGATCATGCAACCAGGGCACATTTTTATTTTTAGATGGGGTTGAACACAAATGACACTAACGGTCGAATGCCTCGGAAGGGTTATCATGGAAAGGAATAATAATCAAGTTCGGTTGACACACCTGATTAACAAGGATGTGTCCCGAGTTGAGAGATCAAGAATAACCTCGAATTTGAGCTCTGGAGCCGTCAATTTGATTAGAGAATATCTTTCTTGCTCTTCATCCTCGATTCTAAATTAATTAGGTGCTAATAACTCTTGACATCGGAAGTTCCGAATGGATATCTAGAAAAAAAATAATTGTTAAATCCTCGATATTATATAAATAATACATTAATTAAAATGGGATAGAGTGATAAGTCTTCTTTACTAAAAAAACTCATCCTCCACTTTGAAATATCTACGCGTGGTAAATCCTCCACTTTGAAATAGTTCTAGTTTAAATTCTCGTACAACACTCGTACAAATTAGTCCAACAAAACTTCCAATATTGTTACCCAAAATAAAAAAAATTCACATTCTCGTCAGCATCTTTGTGTGCATCGCACAATGAATTCATTTTTTTCATAGTACAATAATCAGTACGAATCCACATATATTCTAGAGGAGCTTCAACTTCTCCAACTTTTCGATATAATATATATATATATATACTAATAATTATAATCCATAAATAACATTATTATCTAACTAATTTACTGAGTAAATAATTTTGACTAATATTTTAAAGTCCAAGGTTCAAATTTTAGCTCATCCTATTTTTTTTCTTATTTGTCATTTAACATCTTAGTTTTTTTTCTCTCATTTTTTTCATCTTATGCTCTTTTAGTATTTCACTTTTTTTCATTTTCTCTCGCATGATACTCTTATCTCTTCTTTGATCTTCTTCTTTTTTTCATATAAATTATAAAATCAAATTTATTTTAAATATATTCTGATTTTGATAAAACATGATAATATTAATTTTTTAAAAATATAATTCCATAAAATATTATCATTCCACGAAATATTACATTCCATCAGTCAAACACATTCTTAAATCCATCTCAAATTCCTGTTGCACTCCAAAATAACACATACATGTTTAAAAGGGAAAACACTAACAACAAAAAGTTTGCATGACCGTCAAATTGGTCGTTGGATTCGGGGTGACGAGACTTTTTAGCAGGAACTATCATACAGCATGGCAGAAAAGGGAGTAACATTGACCTTTTATTATTTTTTCGGTAGTTATGGACCGTTTATTATTGATATGACATAAATGCAAAAACTGCTTTCTTTGGCTAAACAAGTATACATGAAGAATACTTCATGTTTGTGAGTTGATGACGGTATGAAATGATCAAAATAGTGACACGAACAACATATACAAAAGTATTCTGCACATCATGTATCAATGAAGTACTCTACACATGCCAAAAAAAAGGATACAAGAACATTTTATTTGCACCTGCATTTACATTTTCAAATGCGGGCGTGCTTAGCAGCAGCACATGCAGTTTCAAGATCCCCAAGAAAGAAGAGGATACTATCAAAAACTCCTGAGGGTTGATGCTGTTCCACAGCTATTGGATTTGGCTTCTGATCAGAGGCAATTCTACGCTTTTTTGGGCTGAGGCATCTTTGGATTTCGCCTTGATGTATGAGATAGTAGTCGCGCCCTTCTCTAATAATTTTTACGCCACTGAAACATAATGTAAGATTACATAGTGAGGGAGTAATGAAAGATAAAATTATTGCACACTGCCATCAGTCTCAGATGTTTTACATAATTCTACTGTGACTACAAGTTTTTAAAACAAATGAAGCTCTATCTTTCACTTGCTGCAACTGCAAAGAATAAGTTATCATGATCACATTCAAATCACTATCACTTGCAGTCAGAAGGCCGCAGATGGTGATGTCTCCTATGGTTTTTGGTTCAGTCTTAGACAACTATTTTAAACTGAAGCTCGTGTAAACTAAAAGTAGTCTACTTCATAGCAATAGTTGATTATCTTGTATCCATAATTCAATCAGTAAGACACCTTGCTTAGACATGAATTGCCAGTAACTGTTTCTAGCTCTGGTTTGTGCAACTTGCAGAAGTATCTTTCAGATTATCACAAAGCAGTCAAACACTGGAATCTGCTAAGACATGTCTTTGGTCCCTGAATATTGAATCACCTTTTTTCAGGTTTAATACTCATTCTTGTTTTTTTTCTATATGTTACTACTGATTCTTTTACTCAACTGTCAGGTGACATTTATATCAGGGAAAAAGATCATATGTATGTATGCATGTATGTATGTACGATCCATTAACAAATGGTATTAGATAATGACTCACAGCCCATAGCGATCGCATCGATCTTGCACTATGTAGACATCCTTCCAGGTTTTGGACTCATCTGGGGCATAAAATGTTGCACAATCTGGCCCCCATCTTTGCTTAAACAAATTGAACCATAATGCTCCATCAGATGCTAATTCCCTCCATTTCCTGCACACTGATTTACAACACTGAATTAGATGGAACACATGGTGAAGTATATGTATAACTTTTACGACGAAAAATAAGCAAACTCAATAGCTAAAAACTAGAAGCACATGAAGATCAAGGAATTCAAACATGTACTAATTTCAAATCATGATGTAAAAGGAAATGGAAGAGCACAAGTCTCATCTGTCTAACTTGGACCATTTCCAGATTTGTTGGGTATAAGAAGAAAGTAGAATTTGAGAAAAAAAATGAACAGCAAAGTAGGCACGTCACCACATTCAAACAGTGGAATTCAAGAATAATAATAATTAATAAAGTGCTCATGAAAGACATTTCAATTGCTTTATCTACATATCCTCAACAAGACTTTTTTTTTCTAGAGGCTCAACAAGACTTTGTTACAATAGTACTCCAAACTCATGTTGATCAACTAGTTCTTATTGAAACCAACTTGTAAAAGTCAAACATTTATATTTCCAAACTCTTAAACATTAAGTCAACCCTGAGGTTTAATACATATAAAATTTCTTTATCTCCTGAGTATGACTATTTCTACTTAAAGTCAAGATTATTAAGATTAAATCCTGACCAAGATCATAAACAGATCAAAAGATTGAAAACCATGAGATCTGACCAAGAATTATAATATCCTACCTATAAATAAGTAAATATATTTTCCTCATAAAAAAGTAAATACTCTTTTTACAAAATTGTCTCAATGCTCAAATCAATTCAATATGACAAGTTCACAAGTCAAGATACAAAAATAACAACACAAATTCAGGAAAATAGATTTCACATCATCAGTTATCATATTTGCATATGAGATTGTCAGAATCATAAAATTTTGATCTTCAAAGCAAGGTCGAAATTGGTAAAGGCTTGAGAATCATTAAGAAAGATCTTAATATTGAAGCAGAAGACGACAGCATTAATTACTACTAATCTCAGCTAATCTAACTCGAAGCATATCATTTTCACCTAATTGGATCCCAGTCATTTTAATTACTATTGCCATATTCAGAAAACAATAACCATGTCACCATCCATCCTGAAGTAATCCCTGTTGAAACAACAGCCACTGCTGGATCCATCAGCGTTAGATTTGACAAGGTTCCAATTCTAAGTCATTTTCCGGCTCAAAATTCTTATCCCAAAGCGCCATGACAAGAAGTCAGACGCCTCCAATAAACAAAATTGCTTCCATAGTCTTCTCTCCTTTTCTTTGTTAGCCATGAGAAACATATCCTAATTTGCCAAGCGAAGGCAATATATTTTTCACGGATGATGCTCAGAGATGAAAATTCAGCAGATCAGAAATCTAAGAATACCTCAGCAGAGGACAAAAGACAGACTGATCATATAATTCAAGCAAAAAGGACAGAAGAGCAGATGATAGGAACACACAAAGTTCACCTAACAAACTGCAGTAAAATTGGGGAATTCAAAAGGTAGAAATGAAGCATAAAGATTGAAACTTTTGTACTTTTTTCTTTTCACATCATGTGGCGACGGGAAATTAATGTTGACAGACCTTGTGTTGCTGCGGTCAGAGTTTGATGATCTAAGCGTTGGAAAATCTTCACAGACAGCTCTCCAGGCAGCTTCTCCATTCCAAATTCTCCACCACTGCCACCAGCTGAATCTGATCTGCTGCAGTTCCGAATTAGTCAGTGCACCATCCAACCCATAGATTCCCTGCTTCTAACCTTTTTCTCCTACATGCCTTAGCAAATCACATGCGACCTCCTTCTGCCACGTGTCTGACTCATTATTTTATTGGAGTTAGAACATGTGGCGTTACCTTTTCCAAATTCTTTTCTCTAAACAAAAAAAAAAGTTAGAATGAGTAGGATCATTCATCTTTTTATTCTCTTAAAATAAAATTTAACCTTTCACAATCACATTATTTATAATTTAATCAAGACCATTTTAAAATTTTAAAAGATGAGTTAGAAGAATTTAAGTTTTTTTTAACTCCGAGCACTCCTAAAATTTAAAATTTAAGGTTTTACCACTTTCTTCTTCATGTTTCCATTCGTTTTTTTTTTCTTCCGCTTTCGGTTCATTTTTAATTGAGAAACGTTTTACCCGCAAAATTAAAGATAAAAAATCTCTTCATTCAAAGTACTTCACGCTTACATAGCATTCTTTTCATAAACAATTTTCTTGACATTTTTCCTTTTTTTTCTAGGTCCGTAAAGAATATGAGTGGATGTATGTTTTTATTCTAGTTTTTTTAATTGATTTTTGGAAAAAAAGAAAGTGCAAACTCACTCCGTGCTACACTAATATATGACATAAATTTTACTTTCTAAACCTTGCCACAGTTTCTTAGCTTTTTCTATATATACTCTCAAGAATGATTAGATTCAATCAGCTTAATTCGAACATCCGAAGCCTAAATTCATATTTACTCATTTGTTGTCAGATTTATTTTTATTCGGATAAGATATTGTCAGATTTTAAATGGAAGAATAAGATTGCATCTGAGTTTTTGTGAGCATCTCATGGGCATCATACGCGTTGACTTCCTCTTTTTTTCTTCTTTTTTTTTTTTTTTACATTTCGTGTTATGAAACTGAAACAACTCGAACAAGTCCGCGCTCCTCCATAAGAGAAAAAATATCATTGACAGACAAGTATACATGATCCGCAAGAAACCTCGATTTAACTGTTGTAAACTACAAATTGAGCATTTTATTGTATTTTTTACATAGTTACGTCAGAAAGCTGGTGAATCGCCATTGATGAATAGGAGCAGCTCAGATCAGGTGCCGTGCCCGTAAAAGAAGGCAGTTTGGTACTCTGACTCGTCGGTCTCGTAGCCGTAGTCGTCGAGGAGCTTGGAGCCGTCGTGCTCGAAGGCCAAGCGCACGCGGGCGGCCATTTGCAGCACCTCGTCGTCGGCTTCGAAGCCGAGGCAGTTGTTGACGGCCAAGCGCTCCAACGCCCCGCATCCGCCCATGATCACCACCAGCTCGTCCTTGGTCAAGTAAGACTTGCTCAGCTCCAAGTGCTTCACGCCCCGGAGGCAGCGCACGATGGCCGCCGCGTCCTCCTTGTTGATCAGGCCGCACACTCGAAGCCGGACGAACTTCTTGCAGTTCCGGCCGATCTCGGAGATCATCTCCAGGAAGGACGAAGGCTTCGACTCCATGTCGAGCTCCTCGAGGTCCTTCCACCTCCCTATCAGCTCCGGGATGTGGACTTCGTCCTCGAGCATCATGTTGTCGGACAATGCAAGGGCCTTCAATCTCGGACACCTGCTAATTGTTTAAAGCCGAAAGTTAAGAACTTTTCTTACTAAAATTTTCAGGAATCAGTGTCCAAAACTTGTTAGATATGATAACGATGGTTAAACATTTTGATGCATATGATAAAGCCACGAACAAGTTCTAAGAAAGGAAAGCAACACCGACGACCAACAGCAGATGAAAATGGATGAACTAATCATGTACGCAACTATACAAATAGTTTGATCTATGCGACTAATTTCCAAATCTAATTGTTCGCCTGCGAATCCATCAGCAGATCACAGGGGGGACTCACTTGAGGGAAGCGTAGACCAAGTCGTCCAGCGACGCGCCGAAGAAGGGGAACGCGAGCTCGGTGACGTAGCCACGACTCCGCCGGACGGCGAACCTCATGAAGGCGGAGAAGGAGAAGTGGCGGAGCGGGTAGCGCACGGCGAACGCCCTGGCGAAGCCGCCCCACGGCATGAAGTCCAGCGCCCGGAAGTTGAGGGACTCCCAGCAGGCGGCGTCGCGGGACGCCGTCGACCACGACCTGCAGACGAAGGGCACGGCGAGCGCGAGGTCGTCGAGGCCGAGGTGCCGGAAGACGCTCACCAGGCAGTCGGTGGGCATGTCCTCCCACCTCCTCGTCCCTTCATCCATGGCGCAGGGGTCGTCCGTGCTTATCCGTGTCTCGCTCATGGCTATCAGAGTTCCAACTCCAACCATCAGTCAAAAGGATTTTTTTTCCCTTCTTTTGCGGGTATTTATCATTAAAACAATAAGAAAGAAATATTGGTTTGGGAGAAGATTTAAGTTTATATATATATATATAAATATATATATATATTTGTGTTTGGTATGTTTATGCATCATAATAATATATATTTAATTTTTCGGTGATTATAATAATATATTTGTGATCCATGGGCAAATGGGTCGATGGGTTGGATTTGAAGCTATTATTTTTTTTTAACCCCGTCGGTGCATGAGATTGGAGGACCAATCATGCATCGACAATTTGGTGCAGACAAGGTGGCGTGGTGCCCCACTGACCACGACGTGTAAACTGTAAAGACCAAGAACTTGCAAGTAATGTAAAAGCAAAACACTATGGGCCCAGCTTGACGGTTGGCACAACGAAATTATTTTAGGATAAGATTAAGAGATTAATAATATCGAATTTAAATTTTAAAAATTTTATTTTGATTAAAATTATTTTTTATTATATTCATTTAAATAATTAGATATTAATAACTCTAAATATTAATAATTTTTTTGATCGAAAAAAATATCGTAAGACTTATTTGGTTCGACAAAGCATTTGAGTCTGACTTATTATACTAACAAGCTAGACCTAATATAAACGAGCTAAGTATGTTTAAATAAGAAGATCAAATTTTAATTCTGAGTCTGACTTATTTATCTAGAAAGGCGAGCCGAGCAAGGCCCAAAATAGATCAAGCCATGAGCCGCTCACGAACGACCTGACTTATTGCTAGCCCTAGGTGCATTTATATTCACAAAGGATTGTATCGATCAATATATTAAGGATCAAGTTTCATCTTTTTCAATTATGGCTCGGCATAGGGGAGAAATTACAATATTTCTTCTCTTTACAATTTATTCTATTCACATTTTTCTTACCCCTCTTCGATAGTTCTAATAATAATTTAATTCAGATATAGCTACAAATTTGTCTTATTCTCTATAAAAAAAAATATTTTGTAGTGGTTTGTTTTTTTAGTGAGAATTTTTATTCATACGTAGAATTTAATATTTCTATACTTGTGGTTTATAATCATCTGATTTTTTATTCATAAAATATTTTCTTTCTTAGTTATAGTGTGAGAAAAAATATTGAAATGTGATATGATGAGAGAGATTGCTATTGTTATAGTTTAAGCTATTATTTTTGTTTTGCTTTTTATGATTAAATATTATTGGCCTATTGTTTTATCAATGTTAATGGTATATTTATTTTATCTTACCAACTTTTAAATTTTTTCCATTGTTCGTAAAGTTGACAGTTGTTAATATCATCATGATCATTTATATTGAATATGTTGAATTTTTTTAAAATTAAGCATTACCTTATCGGATAACTTTTTTTCAATGCATAAGAATAACTATTAGTACGTTTTAGGAATTAAAACTTAACAGAAAAAGAAGAGAAATGATTATATTTATTGAACATATGTTGTATCTATTATATTTTTATTTTATAATGTTATTTAAAATCCAGATCTGGAAAATGCTCGCTCCTTATATGTATGATAATCTGGACAAACTTTCTGTCGGCGTCATACGACAGGAAAAAAGAAAAGCTAAAGATAAGTAGGAGAAAAAGGGTGGCCTAGGACACCATTCTTTTTTTTTTTAAAAAAAATTAGAATTCACCAAAATTTAAAATTATGATTAATTTAATATTTAAATGAATATGACGATAATAAATTGAAACAAGTAACTGATATTGGAATTCAGGATTATTATTATCTTTTCTCTCGATTGGTTTTACACCGTTCTTCTTTTTCAAACTCTTCAACTTTTTCTCTTTTCCACGTAAAATAAAGATTCGATGATCCGTTGATAATTGAACAGAGACGAACAAATTAATAATTTCAATTTGGAAATTTCCAAATATACAGAGATTTTTAGATCGGAATAGTGTGCTAACAGCCCATTACGGCAATGGCGCCCAAAGAGCTTCCGGTCAACTGGAGCTCGGAGTCATCAGTCTCGTAGCCATGCTCATCCAGCATCTTGGACCCCTCACACTGGAAGGTCTTGATGGCCGAGGCCATCTCCAGAAGCTCCTCGTCTGCCTGGAAGCCGAAGCAGCTGGTAACCACCAATCTCTCGAGCTCCCTGCACCCGTTCACGATGACCACCAACTCCTCCTTGGTCATGTAGGAGTTGCAGAGTTCCAGGTGCTCGAGCTTGGCCAGATGCTTCGCCATGGCGTGCGCGTCCTCCTGCTTGATTGCCCCGGACATCTTCAACCCGACAAAGTTGCGGCACCTGCTGCCGATCTCGGCGACCAATGACAAGAAAGTGGACGGTTTCGACGCCATCTCGAGCCTCTCCAGATCCCTCCACCTGCCTACGACCTCCGGGATTTGAGGCTCTTCTGATAGACTCAAACTAGGCAACGATACAACCTTCAATCTTGGACACCTGTTCAGAGGATGCATTACGTGTGTAAAGGTAGGCAAAATGCAGGTTACAGTCGAGACAAAGTTTTTTCAATTTGCTGAAAAAAAAACATGAAATTTATGAAATGATGGATCAATCTCTTCCTTCTCTGTGATTTGCATGTTCAGTTCTTTCGACTGGTCGGGAAGCTACTGAATTATCTGAAAAAAAACTAAAGATTGGATCACTTACTCGAGGGAAGCGTACACGACGTCTTGCATCGTTGCGCCGAAGGAACGGGGAAATCGCAGCTCGGCCGCCAATCCGTGTGCGCGGGCGACGACAACCTTCATGAAGCCTGTGAAGGAGAAGCTTTTTACGTGGTACTGCGCCGTGAACCTCTTGGCGAAGCTGCTCCATGGGATGAAGTCCAAGTCCTGAAGGTTGAGGACCCTCCAGCAGCCGACGTCGAGGGAGGCCCTGTGCCAGGAGCTGCACACGAATGGCACGGCCAACGTGAGGTCGTCGAGCCCCAGTCGCCGGAATATGTTGACCAGGCAGTCCACCTGCAGCTCCTCCCATCTCCTGAGACCTTCCTCCATGGCCATATATGTTCAGTTCTTCATTCTATTTCCAGGATTAAAACAATCTGGATTCTGAGGCTCTTCGAAATCCTCATGAATACAAGATTGTATTTAAAAACTGCAACTATGTGGTTGAGTAAAGGAAGGAAGAAAAGGAAGTGCCAGGATATATCGATTGCGTTAGTTGACCTTGCTGTTTGGTTGTGTGGGCATAAGCTCTTGAGACTTGATGATATGTCACTTGTTCAATAGTTTTCTTTTCTTTTACTCTCTCAATTAACGAGTGATGCTCATGGATAATAAAAAGGAGCACAAATATGTTATTTTTCAATTATAAGTAAGCTCGAGACATTAAAAATGATATTGAACACGATCATGCATGTATCCAGAAAGTCAGCACAATGTGCTTCAACTCTGAGCAACGGTTGTACATAATGGAATAGCCATTTTGGTCGAATAAATTACACCTAGAAAAGGTGAATATTAATATAGTCACATATCAATCATCCACGCTATATATATATATATATATTTATATTTATATATTTATAAATATTCTACTATATTCCTTTTCAATAACACAACCTTAAAAAAAGTTCAGATGTTATAACCTTACCATTAACATAATCTCATTCAACGCCGTCTAGATTGATATCACCGGGTGCGAAAAGTTTGGTGACAGCAATTGAAAGGGACAATAAATGGCAGGCATCACGGATCCTTCATGTTTCTTCTACTGCTTACAGTGGCATGACATCGTGCTTTTTACAGTGATATGCATGTTTTCCTTTTCTTCTTTAAAGACAAAATATTTTTTTTTCAATTACCCAGAAAGAACAATGAAGTTAAGGTACAAAATATGAAATCCAATTAAATTAATTGACACATACGAACATATGATTAGTATATTTGTGTTTCAAAATAGAAAAATAAAAGAGCTAATAACTCCAAGTTCAAATCTATAAAGTCATCAATTTAACTAATATTATAAATTATTTCCATCTTCACTCGAACAAAAATTAATCAGGACTAATAATTTTGTACACTGATGAGTTAATCACTGAAAAAATATGAAGAAGCTCGGACGATGGAACCTCCTCTAGAAAGGAATCACATCGCAAGATCGGCAATCGTATTGACTTCCCATATGGTATGTTTACACAAAAAAGTTAAATAAAGAAATAGAATCAATCGACTAAATCAAGCTCCGAGTATCATATTACAAGTGTAACATTTCGCATGTATCACACAATCTGATGAAATATATCATCGCATCCAACTGCGCAAACAAATAAGATCAGATTCTAAAGCTCGGTGCATACTCGCATTATGTTCCTCGCCCACATCATTAATACCTTTGACATGGTTTGAGACAGGAATCTACGAGAAAGTTTACAAATATATTTATTTTTTCAGCCAAATCTCACTCCACAAGTGGACCAAGAAACTTCTAGAAAGGCTTGGACAACTCAATCAAATGCTGACTTGCAACTAGAGAGACATTTATCGGCCTAACGAGAGTGAAATTTAACTGCAAGTTGTCACGCCAATGGTACGTGGACGGACAAGAGTACAGCGCATATCGCGTGTGGTCAAATATAACTTCAATATTTCCTATCGTATCTTTGCTTCAGAAAAGAATGGGATTCAGATTGACATCTAAAACAAGTGTCATAAAATAAGTTTTTTTATGCAAAGAGAACGTTGTAGTACTTGGTTGGAGCACTATTTTCTCACCCTGAACCTTTTCCTTTCTCTAACACTGCTAAGCACTACTAAGTTTGTAGATCTATCTCCTTGTAGTTTAAAATACACCCACAATCTGGAAAAATCTCCACAGAAAAAAAAAAAAAAACTAAAGAATCACAATATGAGGACCAGATTATGGTATACAACAAATGAAAAATAAGCTTCAGACTTCTGGGTCAAATTGAAGATTTAAATTAGAACTAACAAATGCAAAATTTATTTAAAAAAAAGTTTATTGGATTGAGTTTCACCTATTTAAGTTGGCTTTTCTCACATGACAGTATATGCCTTAGGGATAACATAAATAAGCTACTTAAATGAAAGCGTTTCCATTAAGCTAACAGCTAAAATTCAGATCTTCGACATGAACATCTTTTCTTTTTACGAGCAAGAAAAATCAAAAGCATGTATGCAAACTTTCTAGTAGAAAAATCAAAAGCATGTATGTACTTCTGTTCCTATATCTTTCACAAACTAAATTTGTCCCAAAGCATCCATGTCACATTTAATTTCTCCAGGATGTAACATATAGAAAGAAAGTTTTGCGATATGGGTAATTATAAAACGTCAAAAGCAAGGAAGCAAAGTAAGTTGATCAGTTCAGGTCAGCAGGCAAAGCCACCTAGTAAGGTGCTAAAAATAGACTCTCTTGCCCAATTCCTTCATTGTTTTCTTTTCAAATGAGTTGCACAAGACATATCTAAATGCTCAAAATAACCTCACCCATGCCAAATTCCATTAAGCTATACCAAAAGAAGACTCTGGGTAATCAAGATGGGAGCAAGTAGGTGAAGCAATAACCTTGAAGAAGACAATGACCTCCACACAGATTGCAATTTGATTTGGCAACTAAAGATCCCAGCTAGGCTGAAAATTTTTGCATGGCTTCTGAGAAGATCAAGACTACCAACCAGAAAATATAGAGCACGGTGGGCAAGAGAGGCATGCACCTCATGTGTCCTATTTGATGCTTCAGAAGAGGACATCAACCATTTTTTTTTACATGCGTGGTGGCAAGGGAAGTGTGGCGACGAGCTAGTTGTTCATAGATTGATGGTCGCTCAACAATGGAGTTTTGGAGATCTTTCAGGTCCGGAGGTCCAAAGCTACAAAGAAATGTCTATGTTTCAAAGAGACGTCGAGCTATTCCTTTTGCTTTCTTATGGTCAATTTGGCTCCAACGAAATGGATGCATTTTCCAGGGTGAAAGATGTTACANAGCTACAAAGAAATGTCTATGTTTCAAAGAGACGTCGAGCTATTCCTTTTGCTTTCTTATGGTCAATTTGGCTCCAACGAAATGGATGCATTTTCCAGGGTGAAAGATGTTACATAGAAAATATTGTGATTATGGGAAATAGTTTGGTGAGGGATTGGTCTTAAGATATAAGTTGATGTTTTTTACCTTGGAAACATTTATAAACAACTAATTTAATAAAATGGATGGCTACTCAAGGTAACCATCCTTTGCTTCTCAAAAAAAAAAAAAACAAACGGACAATTATAATCCATTTATATTGGGGTTGTGGTTAAAATATTGAAGGCCAAACATCTACTAGTTATCCACCACCACAATCATTATTCTGAACGGGTATGGCAATACCCAGAAGGATTCAAATACCCGATTTAGACAGTAAAATCATATTGGCTGAGGCAATTGGAGTATCATCAAGACCTTATGATACTACATAATTGATGATCCAAGTTTTTCTTTCCAGGGTGCATGATCCCAACATTTATGATGCCTTGTGAAATTTCCTAGGTTGGAATTTTTAACCACGCATGTACTTTATCGAATATAATTCTAGATTTTTCACGTCTAACTACCACATTGATACTGAAGAAAACAACCATAAAAGAGTAAGAGCCTCAAAGTCAAACTTGAATATCAAGAAGACACTTCCATTACTCAGAATGGGATTTCAGTAAAGATATTACCTCATTTTCATGCAGGGATAAGTGAGAAGCAAACTATAACAAGAGCCACTGTAAGTTCATATAACATGTCCCTGCATCAGATCACAGGGATAATAGAAGCTTGTTCACCATGTATCCTGCACCACAACTATCGATTGTTTGCTCACATGATAAGAATGTGAACTCACAGGGAAAGCAAGAGTAGAAACACCTACAAACAATGGAGCTTTCACATTTATAGAACAAACTATTGTTGACAATACCAATAACCTATGCCCTAGACTGTGGCCTGTGGCCTTGTGGTACCTAAATAAAGCTTTTTTTTCTCTTTCCTTTCATGCAAGATATTGTAGTTTGGCATTTTTCTCTTTTACCTTCTTGCATTCTACGTACTTGACTTCTCCTATCAATCACTTCCTCTTCCTCTGTACCTAAAGGTAAAGAGAAAGGGTATGGCCTGTAAGGTGTTTTAAATTCCATGATGGAAACTGTTGAAGAAATAGAAGCCATAAAAGAATTCCACGATGGAAATTGTTGCAGAAGTCGGACCCCTAAAGGCAAAACTTAAATGTTTGAAAGATCCTTTCTTTATATTTCATATTCCCGTTTACACTCCATGCTACTTTTCTCAGCAACATAAAGAGATGGTTATTAAAAAAGAGAACCATAAAGAGAATACAAAATGTCAGCTTCTTTTGTACATCTGAAATACCGGAAAAAATTAGCAGAAGGATGGGTTATCTATTTTTCTTGATAATACTTACAAGACATCTTCCTTTCCTACATTGACAGTGGAATTGTGCAAAACAATATTACCATAGACAGGTGAAACAATAACAGAGGACACATTTGATACACGTTAATATGAAAATGCCCAACTCATATAACATTATCAATCAGCACAAAGCATTTAGTTAACGTGACCAATCTTATGAATATATTGCAACACATCCTTCTGACCATCCAGTCATCCTGTGTTGTATCTAAGGATCAAAACTCGGCATACATTAAATAATCTTATGCTCGTGCATAAACCTAATTTAAGGAGACCAAATATATGAATTAACAGAAGAAAATATTAGAGGACAAAAAGAGCGCTGTTCAAACCCTATATGGGAACGTATCTCTTCATGACCTGCTTCCCAGCACAAGCAGCTCCAACCATCAACCCGCCTATTGCACCGGCGACCGCCGCTGACCTTGGCCCATTCGCTGCCTTGAAGAGGGCGCCCGTGCCCAGTCCGGCGACCACGCTGTTGATCCAGTCGTCAGTATCCCTGGTGGCGACCATCCCACTCTCAAGACCCGCGTACATGAGCCCCAGCACGCCAAGCCGGTTGCCGATCCGGCGACCGTCCTGGCCGGAGGAGTTGAGCACCCTGTTGATCCTGATCTTCGCCGTGTCCCCGGGTTCCGAGGCGCGGTAGGCGCGTTGCAGACCTAGG
>LTAE01000818.1:0-16419 GCA_001647135.1 Pontederia paniculata
TATATATATATATATATATATATATAGATAGATAGAGAGATAGATAGATAACGTGTGTGTATAATTAACATAGTTGGTAGGAAGTCCATATTAATGAGGATGATGACTAAACAGGATAGAGGGGCGAAATCGCAATGCGTGGGATCACCGCTCGTTAAGGTAACTACTAATAACCAAGTTTAATTTTTCATTCATTTATATTAATTAGTTCTCTTTTATGATAGAAGAGATTATAGACTTAGTACGATGACGGATAGTTAAACGATAAGTAAATAAGTATATATCTAGTCTATCTAGAAGCTGATTGGTAATTAAAGCAACAACTAATTGTTCAGATATAATTAATTAAGCCATAGTGAACCATTAAAAAAACGTACGTAATAAAAAAGTGTACAGTATTAAGAAGATGCTATTAAATCTCTGGGAAGAAAACATTTTCTGTGGCGTACGTACCAACACTGGATGTGGACAGAAAGAGGTGCTATTTTATATGGCATTAATTAGTTTTTTATGATATGTTTAATATGAGAAAAAAAAGTAATTACGCATACAATAATCAACCGTTAGTTAAGATACAATTACTCATCTCAAATTGTCCTGAATTACACATTTTGTGCAGAAAATAAAATATGAAGTAAATGTGAGATGTAAGTTCTTCATAAAATATGGTACTGCAATATATTCTGCACAAATGTGTCAAGCTAAGTCAAAATGTCGCCAAGCTTTTTGGCATCTCCTTGAACAACAGCTTTACAATAAATTTCAGAAGTGCCAAGGCACTCTACTTTATATACTTTAGACTTGGATCTCATTAGATATAAAGAAATTAAGTATTGGATGATTCAATATTCGTAATAATTTAGAAAATATTGAAAATTAGGATTCTTATGGCACATAGAACTTTTTAGCCAACAATCCCACAGTAAGAAGAGTATTCATTGTGCATCTGATGGTCTCATTAGGAGTTCTTAAAGATGTGTTTAGATAGAAGAATGAAAAGAATAAAGGAAAGAGACAAAAGGTTAGATAATAGAGGGCGAGATTCTTCCAACTCTAATATTAAATATCTTGATTAAGTTAAAGAGATTAATTTTTATCTCTATTATTTTTCTAATGTATTTTATTCGTAGTGTTATCAGAGTTATGTCCGATGGTATTCTAAATTATCCTTTTAAATGAAGTTTTTTATTGTGCTTTCTTGGTTTAATGAGCCCGTAAAACACAGTGTCAAGTAGCATTAGAGATAGACCTTAATTGCATAATTTGATTTATTTTTAAAAGATTACAAGCTCGATGTATCTTGTGTTAAAAGATGCTGTTTGACAGCTCTACACGCTAGTTTGTCGTCTCCTTGTACTTCGATATTAATAGGTCACTTATTATTCTCTTACATCTTAACTTGAGTTTTTCTTTCTTTCAGTTGCATTAATTTTGTGTTCCCATATTTCTTGAACAAGACAAATTTAAGCAACTTTTTCAAGGATTAGCAAATTAAACGGCTATTAGAAATACAGCTGACAGTTCGTAGCATTTGGCACTTTCTTCCAAGGAGTATTTATCAATTCAAGAGATTTTTAACTAATTATTGCACTCTGACATTTCCGATATATAGGTAGCTAGCCTATTCTTTTCAAGAAAAAAAGGTTGATGTCACTTTCTTTATAAAAATCTTATTAGCTACAGAAGTTGCTAGTGCCAAACAACTTTGAAATGGATTGAAAATGAAAGAGGCTAACTTTAACTGAGAAAAACTGTAACCGAAAAAAAAAAGGCAACGCATGTCCTTTTGAATATTGTGTAAACGTTATTATGAAAAAAATCAATGTGCTCTCATTAATTTACTTCTAAGATTGGAAATGTTAAGATCCAACTTCCTCGTAGCAAATTTACATTTACGAAAGTTTATTCTTAACGCCCAAAATTGATTATAACTAGATATGTCATAATTAACATTAATCTTTTACAGAATTAATCTTAAGTTTATCTTTAAAAAATTTTTAATATTAAACTTGCCCGATTACATGTACCCTAATCAAAAGATGAGTGCATCAGTTTGCTGTCAGAACAGTGCCATGTAGACTTTAAGGGGACAAATAAAAATAGTAGCATGCAGATTTATTTATTTATACCTAGTAGAAGTAAAAAAAATTCCTAGAAAAAAGTAAACAAATTAATATTTTTTTCTCAGTTGAAGGAAATGCTTGTAGTTGAGATCAACCATGTTACTTGATTAATGAACTCCCACTCATATACAAGCTGATTTGCTGGCCTTTTTGTGGGCTTCCCTCATGGTGAAGTCCCACAGCTTGACTCCAAATCAGTACTTATAACAACAGGCCAGAGAACAGGAAATAAAAGATGGACTTGTATCCATGTCTCTGCTACATAAGCCCCACAATGTTTAAGACTTGACTTTTTGTCGGTTTAGTGAGAACATAGTACTTGAAGATAATTAATGACTGAAAACAAGGGTCCTGTCATTTTTTATGCCAAGATATTACCGAACCATTTTGTGCCTTTTTTCCCCCCATTTTCTTCCTTTGAGTTCAACGACTACTTAAGAAGCCAAAGATTCAGAAAGAGTTTTCCACTGTTTCCAGGGAGGTCATCGCATAGGTAACCCTACAAAACTACCAGAATAGCCATTTCCATGGAAGAGTACATATTAATGGTAAACCATAGAGATGTGTGCATCGCGTGTATACTTATAATCTGGTAAGTACGATCCAAAAACGAATGAGCTCACCAATTTAATGGTCCAAAACAGGAATTTGGGTGTCTTTTTAATCAGCAATGTTACCAACAGAATTCCAGTCCCTTCTGTCAGAATATTTTGAATTTGGTGCAGATATTGAGCACATTCAAGATTACCACAGATTAATCCTAGTTCAAAAGTTCTGCTATGAGTTGTTCATATGTCAAACCCGAGTAAGTATCACTGTTTCTTTGTCCCTCTTCCATGACTAATTATGGATTAAGATTCACAAACTGCAATATGATTTATATCATTCTTCAAGGATCTCTGTACAGCTCCCCACAATCTTTATTACAAATCCAATCTACATTCACTTGAAGAGAAAAAACAAAGCTGACAGAAATGAAAAGAAAACAAGAGAAGAGAAATCCACAATCCATGCGCGAATATATATTATATATATAAAGAGAGCATAACCAAAGTATGCCCTTAGTAGATCTTGAACCATGCACGAAGAACTTACTGTACAGGCGAACATCTCGCACCTGCCCGGAGGCTTGATCACGCGTCTCGCACCTCGAAGACATTGCGGGTCTTGACGACGATGTCGTACATGTGCACCGACGTGAGCCGGGCGAAGTCGCTGGGGAGCGAGATGAGGTGCACCGTGGAGCGCTTGTGGAACTGTATCATGTCAGGGACGCTCGGGTACCGCTCCCACCCGAGCTCCGTAAGCTTCCTCTCCAGCATCTCGTGGGAGGTCATCACCTCGTTCGTGGGGACGTGGACCAGCACCTTGCGTCGGCCGCCGACGCTGCCGCCGGCCTCCGCGCCCCCGGGGTGCTCCATGCGGCGGACAACTCCGTTCTTGAACACCCAGACGCCGGACATTTGCTTAATTATATGTATGGTAAGTTGTTGATTTCAGTTGAAGCGTCTCTGTTGGGACTGAAACGGCGGTCGTGGACTCGGTAAAAAGCTCAAGTTTACGGCGGAGTTTGGGAGGAGAACTGGGGGCCTTATATATAGTTGTTGCTTTGGGAGGGGGTTAATAAAATAAATAAATAATTGCGCACGCGGACGAGACAGAAGGGCGCGCGCGGGAGACTGGATTCAGTTGGTCGGGTAGTGCGAGTGGCTAAGGCTGTGGGGCCCACGAGGCGCTTGGTCCCCACACGTGTGAAGAATCTATGGGTTTAGAGATAGCCGGGAAAAAAGGGGGCGCGATATTTATCATCTGTGTTCGTCTGTCGCAAGTACGCTCTCCGGATTAGCTCACTTGGCAGAATCAAGTGACATGCATATCTGATGAAATAATTCGCTTAATCTACCGGGAAAAAAAATATAATTTTAAAGAGCAATCACTTATTTTTTTTATTCTTATTTCTCTTTTATACACTTCATTCTATAACTGATAGTGTTGGTTAAGATATGAAACTTAGTAAATTTTGGATTTAAATTTGGATAAATGAATTGATGGATCGATAATGTTTTTTTGAATGAGTGTTCAATTATAATAATAAGCCTGAAAATTCGGTCATCAGTTAGTTGATGGAAAAAAAATTCATATTAAAGTTCTTACTATTCCTAATTAACCGAATTAAGTCACTGTTTGATTGCAGTACGCTCTGAAATATCTGTTTTTTTTTTCCTTTTACGAATTCCTAAATCTAGTGTATTGCTAAGTTAACTAATGATCTTTCTTACTCCATTTTTCTTTGGATTTGTATTATTACTTCATCCTGATATAGTTGACAGGTGAAGCTGATTGACGAGAGGGGCAGCAAGGTTTTCTTATCTTGTCAAATCATCATGGATTGAAGATGTCCGAAGTGTACCTGCGATATCAGCATTGAGAGCAGCATCAACAGGAAAAGATACTGAATTGTGCATGCATATAGAGCTTGAAGATTCCCAAACTTATAGAATTCCATTATCTATTATCTTATCTTAGACCTATGACGACAAATAAAGTTGGGATTGATAACAACATGCTGGACGTAAATGAGAAACACTACATATAATCAATTAATTTGTGTATATGACTAATTCAACAGACAAAAATACCTGCTAAAGCATCATCGCCTTTTATCCTTTTGGACACAAGTTGATAATCTAGAGTCAAAATTTCTCGAATATTTTAATCAAAATTGCAGCCTGCATTTTTCAATGATATTTCCGGTTCATGTATTTTTACTGGTGACCAAGGAGAATATTTGTTTAGAAATAACGGGAACTATTATGCTCATTCTTAGCGTTTTATTGGGTTCATATTCGACCACAGGAGATCATCATTCTATGTAAAAATCTTAGTATTGAAAACATAAATATAAAAATATTATTTTTCATGTTGATTTAAGCTTTTAAAATTATTGATAACATATCTATTTTAATATTTAAGCTTTTAGAATTATTGATAGCACGTATAACATGATATTAGATTAGAGACTCTAAATTCAAACTTTATTGTTGTTTGTATTAAAAAAATATTTTTTCTCTTAATTGTCTATTTATTGGACATTAAGCTAAATCAAAGTTGTTAGTGACCCATATTGAAAGAAGTGTTAGACATCTTATAAAGACTTATTCTTTTAGAGTTGGTAATTATTCATATATACATACATATATATATATATATATATATATATATATATATATATAAAATTGCAAGTAAAGTAAAATGCAAGGAGAAAAATCAACACAATAAGTGTGTTGACGAGATTCAGCCAAAACCCTTGGCCTACGTTCCCGCTCTGATCTTCTCTATCTTGAGACTTCCGAAGATCACTATTTTTTCTTTTTCAAGGGCGAAGACTCCCTTATAGCTTTCTTCTCCTTTCTTGCTTTCGAGGATAAAGAGGAAACATCTTACACCTTTCAGCTCAACACTTGAACACTCAAGACTTCCTTCTACTCGAATTCTCACAAGAATGCTCTTAGAAGGAGGAACTAAGGCTTATCTCTTAAGCTCACAAGTTCTCAGAAGTTAAATGGCCAAAGTTATTCCCAACACTCTTGGGACACAATTTTATAGCCTTACAAAGAGTCTAATCACCATCTTTCCCTGAAACTAGTCGTTAAGCAAAGTACAATACTTTTCACCTACTCCTCGTTCGATTGCTTCTTCTCATTGGGCGATCGCTTCTTCTCATCGGGCGATCACTGCTCTGGTGAATTCAACCTTCAATCTAACTACTAATGCTTCGATCATCCATAGTCCACCTTCGGGCGTCCGAAGTCGCGGGCTTTAGCCTTAGTTCATCGGCTCAGCTTCCATAGGTTGTCTCATTCTTATTCGGGCAGCCTGTATATTTTTCTTCGAATTTCTTAGAATTGCTTTGGTCACCCACTGGTGTCCCATTGAACACATTGAGCGATCGTTGCTTCTCTATCGTCTTTGCTTCAAGCTGCTTTGGTCGCCCACTGATGTTACACGAATTCATCGGACGACCTTTCTTGACTAGAACTTCTTTTCTTCAACCATTCTTTGGTCACCCACTGGTTTCACTCAGAGACTTCGGGCGACCTTTTCTCGGCTCCTGCCTTTGGCTGATATCTCCAAGTCCATTACGATCACCCACTAACTTTACTCAGGACACATTGGGCGATCTAACTTGCTTTTGACTATTTCCTTCAAGCTTGCTT
Organism: Pontederia paniculata; assembly: GCA_001647135.1. Lineage (NCBI taxonomy): Eukaryota > Viridiplantae > Streptophyta > Magnoliopsida > Commelinales > Pontederiaceae > Pontederia > Pontederia paniculata. The sequence continues at coordinate 6,341 of LTAE01000818.1, forward strand.
AGGTCGCCCACTGAATTCCCACGAGTTCATCGGGCGACCTTTATTTTTCCTTAGAATTGCTTTGGTCGTCTATTGATTCCGCACTGAATACTTTGGGTGTCCTTTCTTTTTCCTCTGAATTTCTTTGGTCGCCAACTGATTTCGCGCTAAATACTTTGGGCGTCCTTTCTTTTTCCTTTGCATTTCTTCATTTTTTTCTCTGGATTACTTCGGTCACCCACTGATATCAGATGGATACATCGGGCGACCTTAGTTGACAACTTTTTCTTCGACAATTTTCTTCAAACTTCTTCGGTCGCCCATTGACTTTACTCTGAACACTTCGGGTGACCTAACTTGCCTTCATTTCGAAATGCCTTTACTTCCTTTCCTCATAGGGCATCCACTTAACCCTGGAACGCCCGAGTCTTCAACCATTGAACTGTTGACCTCGAACATTCGATCGTCCACTGACTTCACACGTACATATCGCGTGACATATCTTGATCATTGTAGGTCATTTAATAACTTGAGTCCATCATTGGTCATCCAATCTCTAGCTTCTGTCGACCTTTTTGCACTTAGCTTCAGAACTTCAGATTTCGGCTCTTGCCATTTGTCGCCATCTTCGAACACTTAGGACAACCTCTATATACTTAGGGATTTTTCTTCACTCTTCTCTATACATAGGTCGATTGTTTCACGACCTTTGGACGACCTATGACTGATAGAAGTAAAAATCATGCCTCCTTCACACATCAAATTGAAAATCATTAGTATAACTAAGCTTCCTCATTAATTTGTGACCATCAAAATAATCTCAGGATCTTAGATTCAACACTCTTAACCGCATAACTTTTTTGTATTTTTTTGTGTTTGTCTATTGTGATCTTTCTCTTTTTGTACTTTATTTTTTTCAACAACTAGTATCAGAGTCACGATGTTAATGGGATGATGGAAGTGATTGCAGCTGATGATGAAAATGTCAAGATTGAGAAGTTTGATGGCAAAAACTTCAGCTTCAGAAAAAATTAAAATCATTTCGGAAAACAAGTGAGATGGCATGAACAATATAGATTCAACATTGTTTGATCGACATATCCTGAGTGTTGTTAGATTGATGTTGGCCCGTAACATTGCCTTCAATATCGTGAACAAGAAAACCACGTCAAGTTTGATGAAGGCATTATAAAACATATATGTGAAACTTATTACATCAAACAAGGTCTACTTTCAATGATGAAGTAAAGTTTTGATTTTATTGTCCTCTTTACTGGAAAGTTGGAGCGTCAATTGTGATAGCAATTAGTAGTTCTTCTGGAACCACCAAATTAAATCTCGATGATATTAGAGATTTGATCCTTAACAAGGACATTAATAGAAGAATCATGAAAAAAAATTTAATGCACATTTGAGTACAAAAGTTAGAGGAAGAAGACAATAACAATGTCAAAATTCAGGCGATGAAGCAAATCAAAATCTAGTGAATTTGCATACTAGAACAGTGAAAATAAAGGTCATCTAAAGAGAAATTATAGAGCCAAAGCAGAAGTAAAATAATGAGTCAATAAATGATGAACTATCATATGCTTTAATTTTGGGCATTGATAGTCAAATAGAATCATGAATACTAGAATCTAAAACCATTTTTCTTTCTACCTCACAAATAGAAAACATGAAAAGTTATACTAGTTGAAATTTCAAAAAGGTTTATCTTGCAAATTATCAACTCTTGAAATATTATGGGGAAGGGAGACACTTGAAGATCATCACAGATAGTAGGATTGTCTAAAAGTTAAAAGATGTTCAACATATTCTAGGACTAAGGAAAAAATTAAATTCCATCAAACTTACGATTTTGAACAGTGTTTATAGGCCACTCTTGAAAAGTATGTAAAGGTGATAGAAATTTTGTTGTAGTTGTTCATTCAAATAATATGACTGATATATGACATTGTAGATTTGGACACATAAAAAAGAAAGGAATGGAATTTTCGCATGAGATGGATCAGCTAACAGATCTGAAGTCAATTAATGTTGGATTTTTTGAAGATTGTGTGTTAGGAAAGCAAAAGAAAGTCAGTTTCTTCAAAGTGCCAAGGACATCGAAACTAACACTTGCGCGTGCTAATTTGTGGGGATCATATCCAGCTCCATCTCTCGGCGGGTCACATACTATGTGACATTCTTTGATGATTATTCTAGAGAGGAATGAATTCATTTTTGAAATTTGATGTAATTTCTACTTTTAAAGAATGGAAATGTGGGTTGAAAATCAAAATGGTGTCAAAATTTAATGCTTGTAATATGATACAGATGGAGTTGATAGTTCCTATAATATCATAACATAACGTTCTAGCTAAGTGGATGTACACTAAATGAACAAGCGAGGAGCACGAGAATTTGTGCAGGTTTATCGAAGTCATTTTAGGTAGATGCAATAAATACATTGGTATATCTAATCAATTGTGTACCATCTATATCATTGAAGAAGAAATCGTCAGAAGAAATCTAGAGTGGTAAATAGGTAGATCTCTCTCATTTGAAAATATTTGGTTGTCTTTCTTATGTGCATATAAATTCTACATGTATTGATAAGCTTGATAGGAAGTGTAGGAGGTGTTTTTGTATTAGTTATGATTTTGATGAATTTGGATATTGTTTCTAAGATGAAAAAATAAAAAAGTCATAATGAAAATGAACATTATAGTCCATATTGCATAATGTAACAACACAAGAAAAAAAAACAAAACCCAACTTGAATTTGAGGGCATATTGATGAGGATAAGAATGAGGACGTGGCTGGATGTAAGAAAAATGTTGTGCAGTTAGAACCTGAGTCGCTACAAGTAGGACTGAGTATACCACCATCGATGAGATATACCCGAGAGATCAGGTCACTTGCTAGGTATTCTTTTTCACAAAATTTTATGTTGTTAATTGACGCTGGTGAACTTGTTTCAGTGAAGTTTTGAAGGTTTAGAATTTTTAGCAATGCAAGAGGAGATTGACTCATTGAATACGAATAAAACTTGGATCCTTACTAAATAACCTATAGGAAAAAAACATTGCATAACAAGTGATTGTACGAGATAAAAGAGGAGGTTAATGACATCAAGAGATGCAAGGCAAGACTAGATGTTAAATGTTTTGAACAGAAGAATGGTATTTATTATACTAAAATATTTGCCCTTGTTGTGAAACTAACAATTATTAGATTTGTGTTGAGTATAGTTACAACTAAAACCTTACATCTTGAACAATTAGATGTAGAAACATTATTTCATTATAGAGGTTTGAAAGAGAATATTTACATGAAGCAATTATAAGGTTATCAAGTTTCTGGTAAACAAAATCTAACATACAAATTGACCAAGAGCTTATATATCCTAAGGCAAGCCATCGATATTGGTACGAGAAGTTTGATATTTTTTGTAGCAATAACTTTACAAAATTTTTTTCTAACCGTTGTTGTTTTATCAAATACTTTGATAACTATTACATCATATTAACTATTTCATGCGGATGATATGTGTATTCTATTTCCAAATGGGAAAGAAATTAAAAGATTAAAGGAACAACTATTAGTGACAATCAAAATGCAATTCATCTTGCATAGAATTCAATGTTTCATGCGTGAAGATGGGACATTGGTTCTTCCGAAGATTCATGGATCAAAAAATCTAGTTGACATGTTGACTAAGGTGGTGATCTTAAAAAATTGAAGTTTTGTGCAACCTCAGTTTGCCTTCATTGCTGGTTGAAAGGAGCCATCCAGAATTGTGCATGCTAATAAATGTTTTTCGCTCATGGATTAATCAGTCTCCAATTGACATTGGTAAAAATAGTAGATGGAGACTGATCAGTCAACCTTTGTTGTCGTGGATCCCACTTTGCGATGATTTGGTGGGCGTCACATTGAATTCAAGGGTTATATATGTAAATTATCTATTATATTGTCTATTGCCCTCTCTCTCTCTCTCTCTCTCGCTCTATATATATATATATATATTGATGATCCAAAATACAAACAACCTCTATCGTTGGATTAAAATGATACTGATCCAAAGGCCCATAGTATGTGTATGCACGGTCCATACACAACTTTTGTATGCACGCTAATATTTCTCTCTCTCTCTCTCTCTCTCTCTATATATATAAATATATATATATATGGGAGCGATTATGTACTAAGATTAGTTTTTGACTTGAAAGTATTAAAAACTCTTTGTGGCAGCCATGGACGTAGGAGATCTATCTCTAAACTACGTAATATTGTGTGTATTTTTTGTGTTGTCTCTTTGTTCTTTCTCTTTTTGTTCTTCATTTTTCAACAAAACTTATCCTTTCAAAAACATCTACAATGATTAGACTTCATTTACAACATCATCTCTATACTCTTAACTTTCATGTGCACCTAATCATGACTAATCTCGCCTCTCTCTCTACAAAATATCAACACATGCAATTGCTAATGCCATTTCCTTTTAAAATATTACAGAAAAAGGCTATTAGTGTAAGTCCAAAACAAAAGTAGGCAACGACTTCACTGACATTTCTATAATTACAAGGGTGTTTTCAACTTTTGTAGGGCATGAATATGTAATTAAATAAAATTTAATAATAATTGATCAGCCGCGGGATTCTTGACATTTGTTCCAAATCCCTATAAAAATGTCCCGATTCTTCTCCATCGGCCGCTACAATGTTCTCCCTCCTCCACTCGATAAAGATGACCAACCGTCATCCATTGCCAGTGCGCTCGACGACAACAACTCTGGCGATTATTTCACCATCGACAGGTACATTGATGCTCCTCTCACCAACATGAACACGATGATATCAGTTGATTCATATTTGGGCACATGTGTAGTCAGGAATCAAACATCGACGATGACATGCAGGGAAGGAATCCGAAGACCATCGAGCTCGATTCTTTGCAGCATTCCTCATGTGAGTTAAGGTATCGATTTAGCATGTTTATGATCATATCCTGAGAAGGTCCAATGGTTTTTCGACAACATTTTTATGCACACCCTTTTTAGTTTTCCGACTTCATTGTTTCATGCGTTCATTGGATATTTCAAGGTAATCATGGGTCCACAGATCCTTGGTGAGTCATTAACACTATAACAATGAGATTTGGTCTTCTATGAACTTTGATTTCATTTAAACATTATGGCATCTCTGATTTGGTCATGTAAGTTACCAGAGACAGAGAAGACAAACCACGTGGGAGGATATTTCCATTTTTTTGGTGAGTATTTGTTTATTTATTCGTTCCTTCATTGTTGCATTAATCCATTCCAATCATTTACCTCATTGAGTTATCGCCTTCTACAAAGATAACACCATCGGATCCGTGGGTTGCGAGGAGAGGTCGACGAGGCTAAGGAAGACGATGTCATTCCTTTTTGGTGAGTCATGTGTCAATGATTAGCCATGAACTATGTGTATATGGGTGTGATTACTATTAAGTGTATAGTTTATGGAATTAATGACATGTTAATATGTATGAATTAAATAATAAGACTATGTTAACTTGGTTTAAACAAATGTGTTTTAAGAGAAATAACAATGATTAATGATATGTGGATAATATCAGAATATGTGTATAAATATACATATGTATGCATGAAGCTTTAAGATAAATAACAATATAAGTAATAACATATTAGAGGACATAAGAGACCCGACGAGCTTGAGCATAGCCGATGTGAGTAAATTTATAATGGATTGTCGTTTGAGCTACTATTATCATATGTGACATTTGGTTTTCCGATGTGTTGATATGACTTTTCGTTATGTGATTCTATGAATTAAGATGTTATGATATTATTTCATTTATACGATTTTTGTGAATGAATCGTATTAAATCGAGATGATAATCCTTAGTGATAGATATGATGATTCATGGTAATGTGAGACCCTCACAGTGTCGAGCTATGACTCGTGCGGGTGAGGTGATCTTTACATGAAGGATGAGATGACTCATGATGATGAGAGACCCTCACAATGTCGAGCGATGGCTGGCTCGCATGGGTGAGGTGTCCCTCTCGTGGAGGAATGAGGCTCTCACAGTGATTAGAGACGGATTGCGTGGGTGAGGTGTCCCTCACGAGGAGGATGAGTGAAGTCCCCACACTCACATGAGCGGGGTGATCCTCATGTATATGTTGTTGTTGTTGTTATTGTTGTTGCTGCTGATGATGATGATGATGGTGGTGGTGGTGGTGGTGGTGATGATGATGATGTATTCGTGGATAGAGAGAGAGAGAGTGCCATGACACATAATATATCCCATTGCATGACATATTTTACTTTGCGTCTTGGATTGCAAGTATTTTCTTATAACATAAGTTATGTATGATATAAGCTTGTGCTGGATTTGGAGATTGTTTTTTGTTAAGATTTATTTTCTGATTTTCATAGTTTGTGAAATCTTATTCCTCACTGAGATCTTTATATTCAACTCTCTACTTGTATTTTTTATGTTTGTAGGTGAGGAAGAGGTCATGCTCTTAGAGGAATGATGGATGGTTGTCTTTGCATGCTCATCGAGCACATAGAAAGGGAAAATAATTAGAAATATTTAGAATTATATGTGTGTGATAGACTGGAGAGGATGAGTGTCATTATTATTTCCTATTATATTATAACATAGATTGTTGATTATTCTTTATAACCCTAGTGCCTATTGTGATGTTGATTTGTTGGAGTATTATAGAAATCCCCTTGGGCATCTAGCCCATTTAATTTTGCTATAATTCAATTGGATTTTAGATATATGATTTGGGCTTGCCACATTTATTATATGTAAATGATGCATGTATATATATTTAGCAAAGGTTAATGCCAACTTTTTTGAGAAATTACAGAGTTACTTTTCATTTGGACTGTTGGTTATCATAGTTTGAATTTGAATTAGTGATTTATCACCATACCCCCTTATGACATCCCGATGTCAGGTTTGGGGAGTGACAAATTATGATATCAGTGCCCAAAATTTAAGTCCAATGCAAGGATGTGAGTATAGTCGGAGTAAAATGAAAAGAAATTTACATGTGCTTGTTTGATTGGTATTTATATGCGTAATTATGTCCATGCTTATTGCACAATGTTGTTGATGTATACTGATGATAATATATATAGCTATGTTGAAAATAAATAAAGACTTTTATTATGAGTGCACTAATGAGTGATATTTTGAATAGTATGATGCCACAATCTGACAACATTCTCGAGAGGGGCATGTTAGATCAGGAGGATCAGAGACTAGTTCTCATCATCTGGATAGAGCCAGTGGAGATGGCATAGGAGAGATGCCATAGATATAGGAGCACATCGTTGTGCCTTCAGAGAGTCAATCTACAACACTAGTTAGAGGGCAAATGCCAATGTTGCAGATCATGGCTATGACGTGAGACATGATGATGACCACCATTCGAGAGTTGATCTTAGTCACAGCACCACCAGCGCCACTAGTACAACTTGCTGCCATTCCTACTAGTGAGGCACACCTGACATAGTGGTATTGAGGATTTTGATGACCAACTAGATATTGCCTGAGATGAGTTTTAGTTGCAGCATATGGAGAGACATACCAGACTATGGATTTTATTGATGATCAACGTATGCAGATTACACAATATTTGTGGTTGAGAGAGCTGGCATGGTGGACAAGCAGGAACACCACTCTAGGTGCTGGACGGGTCTTGACGGAGTTCAAGATCACATTCATCAACAGTTATAATCCAGCCTTTCATCATCTTTTGAGGGTTCGTGAGTCTCATGCATTTGAGGCAGGGGGATGGTACTGTAGTGAAGTTCACCACCAAGTTTGTGAGGCTGAGAGATTATGCCCCAACCATGGTGTCCATAGACGAGAGCCGACGAATGCTATACACCAAGAAGCTCTCCACTTGGATCAGGAAACACATTGATCGCACTGGAGCCGAGTCTTACAAGAGGGCCAAGGACTTGGCGTTTATTTTAGAGGAGTAGGTGAATGCCAAGGCGAGGTGGGCACAATTTAGAAAGAAGAGGACTCCTGGTGCTAGCAAAAGGATGTTGATAAGAGAGATAGAACTAAGGGGTCACAACAGTGGACATAGTAGACTCAAGCTACCAGGGCATAGAGTGGAGCACTACAAAGATCATGACAACATACCAAGGATAGATCCTAGAGTTGCGGCTTCAGACCATCGAGAGATCCATGTTTCATGTTTGGCAAGAGCCACAATGGAGGATGTTGGGCAGAGGAGGGTCACGCCCTTACATATTACAGATGTGGATAGAGAGGACACTGCCGGAGCGAGTATCAAGAGGTTGATACACCATCTATGTTGTCAGAGATTCCAGGAGGTTCATGACCTCACATAGCAGCACTACCAACATCAGCAACAACAACATGACTAGTGTCATCAGGCAACAGAGGGCCAACGATCATAGCTCAGCGCAAGGGCAAGGAAGCAGTTAGTACACCTAGAGTGTAGAGGAAGAACACAATGGGACTCTCGAGGGTGTATGCTATTACCAAAGAGGAGGCCACAACTAGCCCGATGGTGGTTACTGGATTTTCATGAGCCAGAGATGCATAACTATTTTGTTTGATCTGGGTTCTTCTTGTTCTTTTATTTCGCTTGCTTCCAAATCTTTGATGATTGTTGAGCTTTCAGCCTTGAGTGTTGATTTATCTATTTTACTATCCTCCGGTGATGCTTTGGTAGCTAAACATGTTTTTTTATAGGGTGTACTCTAGTTATATGCAGAGTAAAGTTTACTATAGATCTCATGGTGATTGACATTCATGGATTTGATGTCGTATTTGGTGTCAGTGGTTCGGGAGTTTTCTAATGTATTTCCCGAGACGTTGTTAGGATTGCCACTGAGTAGAGAGATAGACTTTGATATTCAGTTGATCCCAAGAACTGCACTGATTTCTATCCCACCATATAGGATGGCGCCAGTTGAGCTCGAGGATCTAAAGCGATAGCAAAGGAACTACTAGATCTTGGATTTATTCACCCGAGTGTGTCACCATGGAGGACAGATCTATGAGGATGTATATTGATTTATAGGCAATTGAATAAGGTCACAATGGAGAACTGGTATCCATTACCGAGAATCGATGATCTGTTTGATCAGCTATGGGGGCGAAGATATTATCCAATATAGATTTGATATCCGAGTACCATTATTTGGGGATCAAGGAGAGTGACGTGGGGAAGTCCGCCTTCACGACTAGGTATGATCACTACGAGTTTCTAGTATTTGGCTTTACGAATGCTCCATCAACATTCATGGACTTGATGAATAGGATGTTCAAAGATTTTCTCTACATCTTTGTCATCGTGTTCATCGATGCTATACTGATCTATTCTCCTAGTGTTGAGATGCATGAGTCACATTTGTGGATAGTCACTACAAGAAATATTGGATTCAGCGACAGAATATTCTGTCGCTGATTTGTCGCTAAGTTGTCGCAAAAGAAAATTGCGACAACTTAGCGACAAACCGGCGACGACCATGAACTATCGCAAAAAACAAGTTGCTATTTATGTCGCTAAACTGTGGTAAAAATGTCGCTAGTCTGTCGTTAAAGTGTCGGTAAAGGAAATTAATTTTTATAAAATTGGTCGCTACATCTGTCGTGAATCTGTCGTTAGATTCTCGCTAATCTGTCGCTATCGTTGTCCCTAATCTGTCGTTAATCTGTCGCTATCACTGTCACTAATCTGTCGCTATGTTGTCGCTAAGCTATCGTTGAATATCGTGAATTTTCGAAAATGGTATCGTATTTCTGTCGCTATTCTGTCGCTATTCTATCGCAAATTATCAAAACAGTTTAAAATGTTTCATCCATTTCTAAAAAAATCCGTATATACAACATAATATCATCATAGCAACCATTCATGCACTAAACAATAAAGATGACATATAAATGTAATAAAGTTCAAAGTACTAATCACAAAGTCTAAGTCAGAAAAAAGTTTCTAAGTAGTCATCACAAAGTGTAAGTCGACAACACATGTCTAAAAGCATATCGTACAACATAAGTCAAATACACCATAATCTAATCGTCGGACGGAGGAGTACGA
>LTAE01000818.1:24234-46151 GCA_001647135.1 Pontederia paniculata
AAGATGAGACTCTTTCCATTTTCTCTTCGAGATGAAGCCCAAGAATGATTAGACTCTCGACCTCAAGGAGTATTCAACACTTGGGATGAATTGTTTCAAGCTTTTATGTCAAGATTCTACCCATCCGGTAAATACTTCAAGTTGAGGAAAGAGATCAATTGCTTCAAGCAAAAGGAGAATGAAAGTTTGGGAGCAGCATGGAGAAGATTCAAAAAGTTGCAAAGACAATGCCCTCACCATCAATTGCCGAATTGGTTGTTAATTGAAACTTTTCACAATGGACTAACCCCGGCAATGAAGTTTATTATTGATTCTTCTTCGGCAAGTGGATCCATCATGAACTTACCATATGCATGAGCTTGCGATTTGTTGGATCAATTAGCCGCAAATGACGAAGAATATGATGAATCTCCTTCAAGATGGACACAGACAAAAGATGAAGCATATAATGCCTTGAGTGCAAAGGTGGACACACTAGTGCAAATAATGTCAAAGATGAACCAAGGCAACACAAGTCAAGTGGAAAATGTGCAAAGTATGTGTGAAGCATGTGGAGGACCTCATCAAAGTTATGAATGTCTCCAAGTGGAACAAGCAAACTTTACGGGTAACCAAAATCGGGCCAAAAACCACTACCCAAATACCTATACCCCGGATGGCGGAACCACCCTAATTTTTCTTTGGGAAATCAAGGAGGATCTTCACAACAATACCAAAGAGCACAACCGCCACCCGGAATGCTACCAAGGCCACCATATCAACAATAATCATATCCACAACAAGGGTATCAACCACCACATCATCCAAAACCGACCCTGCAACCTCAAGGTGAAAAGAAACAATCTTGGGTAGATGCAACCGAGAAGTTGGCAAACGTGACTAATGGTAGATTTGAGAAGCTTGAAAAGGGGATGGAGTTGTTTATAACCTCAAATAGAAACTTGGAATATCCAGTGGGACAACTCGCCCAATCCATCAACTCAATGGAGGAAGGAAGTTTGCCAAGTAAGACCCAAGTGAACCCTAGGGAGCAATGCAATGCGATTGCATTGAGAAGTGGCAAATCCTTGGAACAACCATAAACAAAGGGGAAGGAAAATATGGGAGAGCTAATTGAAGTGAAAGACAAGCAGGAAGCCGAATGTGTTCGGGAGAGCTAAATACAAATGGACGTGTTCAGGAGGACACAATGAACACCCTATATCCATCACGAGCCGTGACCACATGTTACAGGCCGTGATGCTTGAGTAGCAGCAGCGAAGTCCCGTGATTGGTGCCGAAAGCAACATTTCAGCTCACGCTTTACAGGCTGGTAGTGCATATCACGACTGCAACGCGCATATCACGACGCTTGCCGAGAGCTTGCAACCTGAAATCAGCTTCATCACGGGCCACTATAGGTTACGGGTCGTGAAGGGTCGTATCACGGATCGTCACTTCGTGTCACGGCGTTGATTGAAGCAGCAGTTTACTAGATTAGATTCATTACGGGCCGTTATATCATATTACAGGCCGTGAGATAGAAGAATCCGAGAGCAGAAGCTACCCAGCGCCCGAGTTACGAGCAGTGAATATCATTACGGACAGTGACAACATTAGAAACATTGCAAGTACCTTTATTTACGGGTCGTGACGTACTGTAATGGGCCGTGATGAAGGTACGAAGTTTGATATTTTCGAGATTTTGAGATTATTTGACAGCCATAAAATTTCGGATTTGATTGAAGAATTTGAAGATTGGATTCTATGTTATTTCTGAGGATTTGGTTAAGTTTTATTGGACTCTCATCATCACCGTTGATCGAGGAAGAGATTTGATATAAGGGTTCACATGTAACACTGATCTAACCCCAGGAAACCCTAGATATAAAAGAATTTCATTTGAACCAAGAGGAATCTCTTGGAATCTTGGATAATCTTGGAGGCACAGAAATCACATTCTTCCATATTCTATCCAGAGATCTAATGGAGGCTAGGGTGCTGCAAGAGAACGCCAGAGAACGAAGATTAATCCGAAGGGCTGTTGAGGAGGAAGATCATCATCCGTCAAGGAGTTGTTCGTCATCTTCACAATATCCAGAGGAGTATCTTTTGTTCCATCCATAATTGGGACGAATTATGTAATCCTATTTTATATTGTGTTTAGTTTATGTTTAGACATTATTGCTATTCCAGATTCTATATAGCTTTCGACACTTATCATTAAATTGTTTCTTCATGAATATGATTGCTGAGTGCATTGCTTTTCTCCAGTTTTAATTGAATTGATTAGTTGACTATTGACACGTCCTCTGTTAGTTCATAAATTCTGAAGAACTGATTATTGACTTTCTAGTTGAAGCAATTTATGTCCTGCGATTCTGACCCGTTAAGGGTATTGTCGTTTGTGGTCTGTTAGGTCAACCCGTTAAGGGTGGTTTAATAGTTTAGGAAAAAAACTTACTACGTTTTGTGTCAACTTCCTGAGGATAGACTCGTTAAGGGGTATTTTCTGGATTGTTTGATACAAGATAGTTGTTACCAGTTAGGGGAATTCGTATCTTAGGTTTGCCAAACCATCTGAGCATTCAACATTGATTTTCATCTCATTCGATTGATGTGCAAGATTTTGAGTATCATTCTTGAATTAAGTATTATTCGGGCCCTAGTTATCATCCCTATATTATTATTGTTACTTATATTTATACTTTATTAGTTTTCTGAAACATCCATCCTGAAATCAATGTAATCTCCTATTAGTCCAGAATTCTGATTAGGCAGTTATATAATTCCTCGTGGGATCAACAACTCTACTCTTTTACTTTATTACTTGTTCGACTAGTGCACTTGCTAGCATTCCGATTTGCCTTTGTCAGCATTTTTCGCATTAGTCATATGGTTTTGCAGTCATGAAGTTGTACTTAGGCTCAGGTGTCAGTGGTCTTAGGTGGGGATTTTAATTCGCTAAGAATATATAATGGTGACAAAGGATTCGAGTGATTTAAAGGCGGTGATGCAAGTTGGTACATGCCCATCTTGTGGCTGCTTCGGATTATATGTTTGTGCCTTAAAATTTCTAACTCTTTGTTTGAGGACAAGCAAAAACATAAATTTGAGGAAATTTGATGAGAGGAAATTTGGTATTAAATTCCATATGTAGAGTCCCAATTTTATCATTGATTTGATACCTTCATGTTGCATGTTATCATCTATTTTATGACTTTTACACTTTTTGGAATTTCTTGTCTATGAATTTATCCTTTCGCACCCTAAACTCATTTTTGAATCAATTACGTGGTTCTATTCTTAGTTCGAATTCAAGTACCAGGTGGGGATGTTTCACACCTTGGTGAATTCTAGAGTTGATGACAACTTGTCTACACTCGTTAACACCTTGAACACTCCTCTAGAGAGAAGATTCACACCCTGATGCTGTTAGTAGACAAAATACACAAAAGACAAGATATAACAATCTGTCATTAGAAGATTCCTCTACCATATTCCTGGGCATTTCTTGTAGCAAATGGTAGGGGACAGGTGTCAAAGGGCAAGGGAGGACCATCATGTTAAAAAAGACGGGAGTAGAGCTTAAAATAGATGACATTTATCTCTTATCTTGGTGGAAGATGGAGACTGAGAGGTGATATCCTTCCATTGAGAGGAATCTTCAAGTGGACGAGAGGTTCTTAGCGGGTGTACGTTGAGTGGAAAGGGTAGACACCATTTAGGAATCGAGAGGTGCGGATGGCGAGATTTTGACTATAAGGGTAGCGAGATTTGCCATTGAATCCCATGTTATCTTTAATTGATTAAATGCTTCAATAGCTAGTTGGAGTTTGAAAACATCTCGAATGTCCTGGTGTTTCTCCCATTTGAGTGATTTGTCCTCTTCTTTCTCCGTATCTAGTTACCTTGCTCTTTCTTTTAATCTTCAAAACCACAAAATATTTTGTTCTACTTTCTTTTCAGATTTTAGCTTTATTACATTTCACTTCTGCACAAATATTCTCTCTTGTGATTCAATTTAGTGTAAAGTAGAGTAAATAAGTGTGAGATCCAATTTTGCTATGGATTCAACCCTAAAATACTACAACGAAGGTTGTATGCTTGCGGCCGGAGTTGTTTTTGGGAAATATTTTAAAACTTGCTGAGTTTCATCAAACTGTGTTGGTTGCCCCCAGCCCCAGAAATTCATACCTTGGGTGTCATCAATGTATATTGTGACACCTTGAAACTTTGAAACTGGGCATGTTTCCACAACCCACACACATCACACTTTCATCAATACACAAGAATAGAAGAAGTCAAGGTAGCAAAATGTGCAGACAAGGATGATGTGCTGCACATGATTCAAAGGAATAGTAAGCTCCAAGATAAACTAAAATAGAAACACAACTCTGAGCTAGAAAAATTGATCATGTGGCTACCTTGGGACTTGCAGTAGCCTTATCTTTGGTTATAACATAGGCTTTGGGCACCCAATTATGGGTTCACCTGAAGGTCTTGCAACTCCCTTCCCCTTGTTCTGTGAGGTACTGGCAACACCCTTGCCACCAGTGGTTATCTAACGAGGCGTGGCAGTAGCCTGAGGTGAACCTCGTGAAACAACAGTCTGGGTACGATACTCAGGTCTCTTATTCCTCTCTCCACAAGCAAAACAAGTTGGAAGCTCATGGCTTGATATACAGCCACCCGAGTGTTACCTACCTCATGTCCTACATGGGTCCCTAGAACCACCACGGTCTCTTGCACGCGCCACTATACCTAGACTAGGTGTCCAACATAATGGTCACGGCTGTGTGTCATGCCTACCCCTCTTGGGGTTAGGAGTTTGATGCCCTTTGCTCGAGGCCTCTTCCTACTCCTATTAGCATGCATCTATGTTCCTCAATAAGATACTCAACCTTCATCGTGGTATTCTTTGTTCAGCATACATGGGGTACTCTGCTACACCCATCTGCTCCTAGATATGGAAAGATAATTTCTCCACATAAGCTATCTTCTTATCCTCATTGGACTGCAGGATGTCCATGATATAAATGCAGAAACTCTGAAACTTGGCGGTGAACACTACCACAAAATCCTCACCTTGACGCAGGTTGTATAAATCTCTCTTCTACGAATACGATGTGTCACAAGACTGAAGCTACTCATGAAATCCTTCTTAAAGTCCGACCATGACCACCCTGAACCCCGACTCTCGGATTTCATGTCCCACCAGTTTTGTGCATTATCCGTGAGCCAGAAGTCAACACATGACATCTTCTTTCTATCATTCAGGTTCATCATCATAAAGATCCTCTCTAGTTTCTTTATCAATATCTCTATCACTGTGGGGTGATGCTCGCCCCCAAACTCGTCCAACCCATTGGGTTTCATACGTCGGACTAGGTGGTCCATGCTGCCTGCAAGCTCCTCATGATCAGCAGCTGGTGGAGAGTTTGGCTCCTAAGTAACACGTATTGCCCTATCTCGAGGCTGAGCAGCATCAATTGTGCCCGATCCGTTGGACCCAATCGCAAAACTTCAATCTCGCTAACACGTCGTTGGGGTCGTGTTGCATAAAATAAATAGTGTTAGTTTCTAACTAACTAACATCTAAGCATGCCATAATCAATATCAAACATCACAATAGTCTTCTTCACCTAGGTACGTGTCAAGAATAAAAATCTCTTAAGATATTCATGTCCAAGGTTTTCATGTTTTCGTGTTGCATTAATAAAATAGGGTAAACTATGCTACCTCATGATATCAATCGCATAAAGCATCATATAATAGATAAATCACATCAGGATTCTGTAAACCAAAATACAACATATAGCAATAGCCTGCTTCATACAAGGCATAATAAATGCACATAAGAATACAAACATTGCACTACCCAAAACATTTTCCACACTCTGTGAATTGGACCTAATAATTGGGTTCTGATACCCTAACTTGTGATGACCAACCCTGACCTTGTCGACCTTTTGTCGTCACAAGAGGGGTGAAATAGTCTATTCACTAACTCAAGTTAAAATATATGAATATTGCGGAAACATGATAAGGTAAAATAAACTAACTCTTGAATTTGATATAATAATTTTTATGAATCCAAAATGGAATAACATAACAGGGCAACTGCCCAGAAATAGATTTTGATCACAAGAGCACAATGGCTCAATCAAATATACGAATGGAGGAATTCAAGTACTTGTAAATCCATGAATAATATCAAAACCTCAATCCGTAAGGCCACTATGGATGAATAACATGAGTTATATAACAAGTTAGGAATTATACAAGTTTTCTACATATGAATAAATTCTAATAGATGATAGGAAATCTTGTCCTAAAATCCCATATGTAAAGTCACACTCATACAATAGATTTGATACCTTCATGTTGTGTATTATCATCTATTTTTATGATTTATACAATTTTTGTAATTTCCTAGCTAGTATATATCACTTTGCATACCTTGAACTTTTTTAAGCATGAATTGTGTGGTTTTGTACTTGTTTTGATTGCAAAGACATGGGGAGGAATGATTCACACCCTGGCGAGTCTTGGAGTTGATGGCAGCCTGCATATATACTTTCACACCATGGGGCTCTCCTCTATTGACGAGTTTCACACCCTAACACTATCAGACAAAATTTAGAAAAGTCAAAGTGGCAATTGCCCCCTATAAGAAGATTTCTCTGTCATATTCCTAGGCATTTCTTGCCGGAAATAGCATGGGACAGGTGTCAAAAGGGCAAGGGAGTACCACCATTGTATATGAGACACATGTAGACAACTTTTGAAGGGGTACACACACACCGAGAAGGGTGGACAGCCATTGGAAGAGCATGGAGAAGAAGAAAACCAGCTGAAGGGAGATCTAAGGCTAGGTTCTAGGGTGGTTGATTTCATATTTTGGTGAGGAGAGATTGGGAGGAAGTATCATCGGATATTTTGTATTTCAAGATTTTGTAATTTCTTGAGATTGATTTCTGTTTTGATAGTCATGTGATGTTTGGAATGATTGCAATCGGCTAGACTTTTAAGCTTGGACATGGGAGTGTTTGAGACATCATTCTTGTTGTTTTGAACCCCTTTATGACTGGATGTATTTCCATATGACTTTCCAATCCGCTCTCCTGTCGTGTTTCAATTTTCTGCATTATTTTGATTTATGGACTACTTGTGATTGAGATATAGGTGTTACCTCATTGCAACCCTTGTTTGAGAGGATAGAGATTGTTTCCAGAGTATTGTTGGGATCCGAGAGGGGAGAAAAGCTTCAAAGGATGGTACTTAATTCTCATCTTGGTGGAGGTGTTGGCCGAGAGGTGCATTCTTTAATCGAGAAGAATCCATGGTAATTCATATATTGTTTTGTGACTGAAATTTAATTGTCATTTTGTATTACAACCCTAACCCGAGATGGTAGGAAATTTTGAGAGGGCACTACTAGAATCCGAGAGGGGAGTAGATCTTTAAACATGTGTCACTTATCTCTCATCTTGGTGGAGGATAGAGACCGAAAGGTGATATCCTTCCATTGAGAGGAATCTGCGAGTGGCTAAGAGGTTCGTAGCAGGAGTATTTCAAGCGGAAAAGGTAGAGACTATTCGGCCACCAATAGGTGTGGATAGTCATTAGGGATTATCGTTTTGGGGGTTTTGTATACGAGGGTAGCGAGATCTACCATTGAATCCCAGTTACCATTAGTTTATTTAATATTTCAATAGCAAGTTGGTGTTTCGAAAACATCTCCCATGTTTCGATGTTTCTCCCATTTGAGTGATTTGTTCTCTTCTTCCTCTGTATCCATTCACCTTGCCCTTTCTTTTAATCTTAAAGACCACAAAAATATTTTGTTCTTCCTTCTTTTCGAATTTACGTTTTATTACATTTCATTTCTGCACAGATATCTCTCCAGTGATTTGTTTAGTGTAAAGTAGAGTAGTAGGTGGTGAGTTTCAATTTCCCTATGGGTTTGACCCTAACATACTACAATGAATGTTGTATACTTGCAACTAGAGTGTGTGTTTAGGAAATATTTCTAAAACTTGCTAATTTCATCATATTTGTTTGGTCGCCCAGCTCCAGGAATTCACACCCAGGTGGTATTATCTCTGTAACCTGTCACACCTTGTGAGTCTGGAATTGGATTTGTTATTCAAAGCGGCCCGCACACATTTTCATCATCAAGTTTTTTGCGCCATTGAAGGGGAAATTGATTTTTTACATTTGAAAATTTATATGGAGCTAACCTGAGTCTTTCATTTCCATTGTTTATATCCATATATCATTATTTATAATACGACCTTTTCTTTAGCTTTGATTATTTTTTCCCTTTTTGTAATTAGTTTTTCTTTCTTTTTCTTTGTTTCAGTTAACCTTTACTATTGTTGATACTATTCATACTGCACTTTAACCTGATTTTGCATGCCATGTTCTAACAATGCAGAAAAATTCTTGATTCAGATTCTAAGGTTGAGAGACATTGAATAGAAGAAGAGTTATAGGTTGAAAAGATGCACTTGAGATGGTAGATGTTTAAATGGATATTAGCTATCAGTGACCCCAGGTTATGCAAAATCCTTATCAAGCAAGTGGAATATCAAACTATGAGAGCTGGGTATTCTCCAAGGCTGAAGATATTGTGGCAAATGTTATTCAGAAGTTCTATTTGAATACTGTAGGACCCTAACAAGCTTTCTGCAATAAAAAATCTAGTTATGTCTAAGGGTCAACTAAGGATCATCTATATGTCTCACATGGTCAAAGAAATCATGGAGAAAATAAGCGATATAGCATCTTATGAGCAAAATTCAAATTGGTGCGGTTATGAAAAAAAATCTTCCTACAGCGATACTCAACATTATAACTCACAAAGTACTACCATCAAAATCTAAGTCAAGGATCCAATTTTCAAAATCCAGCTGAGGTTGTTCCATCAAATCAGCAAGCATTTGGCCTGCCTTTAGAAAAATCTGAGTTAGAGATTATGATGGAGAATCTGATGAGGCAGCGTAAAGAGGACAAGAAAGAGCATGAAGAATACAAGAGAAAACAAAATGAAATACTTCAACAATTACTTATTATAGTTGAGGATCTTGAAGCTAAATCCAAAGTTCTAGAGACTAAACTTGTTCTTCAATTAAATTAAGAAATTCTGCAGGGTTCACCAGAATTCTTAAAAGCACAATCTGCCTCTAGCCTAAGGAGGAATTTCAAGAAGTGACAATGAATTATGAGAACAAGATGAATGAGTGGAAGGGGTTGGTCCTTGAGGAAGAAAATTTGGAAACATCTGTAGCTGGACCTAAAGCTAACAGAAAAGAAGAAATTTCAATCAGGGGAAACTATGAAAATTCACACCTAGTTGATACCAGCATAGCAACAATTGGAAAGAAATTTTCAGCAGCTGGCAGCAACTCTATATCTTCACATCCAGCTATTGTCATCACATTAATTGAAGCTGAAAAAGAATTTTCAAAACTTGAAGCTGAGATTCAAGAAGAAATTTCAGTCATGGTGAAGTCTGAATTCTACACTCAACTAAAGACATATCAGCAAACAACTAAAAAAGATATTTCAGCAGCTGACATCAAGCCTAAAAGTTCACACATTGTTGATACTAAGATATCAGAAATAGCTGAAAAAGAAATTTCAGAAGGTGACATCAATTTTGTAGTTTCACACCTAGCAGAAGTCAACATAGTAGCAACAATTGAAAATAAAAGTTTTGTAGCTAGCAACAACTCTATAGTTTCACACTTTGATATTACCATCATACTAGCTGAAGCTGAAAAATAATTTTCATAACCCGCGGCAATCTACAAAGAACAACACCAAGCTGACTTACTTAGCAAATTGGACGAATTGAGATAGATTCAACACTAGAACTTGAAAACGAGGATATTCTCAACTTTACTTTTGAGAAAGAGGAATCTGTCCTAGAAATATCACAAGATGAAAATTTTCTTAAATCTCCAAGAGAACTCATGAAAGAAAGATGAACTGTAGCTGCCAATCAATCAAAGATCATATTTCCACAGAAGATTTTAAAAGTCCAACATGACTAGCCATTTTTCAAATTTTTTGAGGTTTTAAAGAAGTTCCACATTGACATGTCATTTTTCATTTGTGAAAGTCTAGCAACAACTACCGACTTATGCTATATTCCTTAATGATGTCAAAGTCAAGACCTTCTTGAAAAGTATGTACTATCTAAAGAATTGAGAACATATTTTATCAGGAAAGATATTGAGGCATGGATTGAAGAACAAATGTCACATATAGAAGTCTCAACTAGATGTCTAATTCTGTAATTCTCTAATAAGCTAAAATTCTTTCGATCTGATCCTTCTAAAGTTGAACAAGTTTTCAGTCTTGCCTTCATTGTGATAGTCTATGATAGAGGAAAAACATTTAAACCTAATGGACATTGGTTGAAACATAATCATCTAGGAGAGAAGTTGGAAAATACAAAATCTTTGGAGCTGCTACCACCTCCTGAAGAAAAATGATTAAGGAGATATCAAGTCTAGTCTAGGACTATAGACAATAGTGTTTTTGGGTGGCAACCCAATCTAATAATTTTTATTTTTTTTCTTTTTCATTGTGTTCACAATAATCAAGCATCCTGCCTTCAATTGCCTTCAATTGAAGATGACATGCCCTCAGCCGAACTAGTAGCAGTTTCTAATAATGTCACAACTCATAAAGTTGCCCCCTCACAACTGAGCATTGAAGTCTCTCCCAACTTAGGCCAACACTGGGACAATGTTGAACTTAAGTTTGGGGAAGCCAATGGTTTAACTTTGCCGTGCCTACTTTTTGTGTATAATTTAGTTTGTCTAGTTTTTCTTGAAAGAACTTTTCACAACAACGTATACACCTTTAATATGTTTCCTTCTACACGATCATATCATAAATATAGTGTCATTTTTTTTTTTTGCTGACTTTTGTTTGTAATCAGCCTAGAGTTGGGAAACATCATGGATATGCATTAGCTGCACACCCATATCCTAGGTCAGGAGTTTCCCTTGGTCACCTCCAAAGAAAGAACTAAAAAAACATAGTTGCCCCCAAGCAGGACCAAAGCATGTAGCTACCAAATTTGATACTTTGTTCACATACATCCTTTTAGGCTTTCTATCCCTACTTTTATGAATGGTTTACTCCCAAACGAAAGGAGAAATCTTAATTTGAATGTTTACTCTACATGTCTCATTCTACTTTGCACGGGAAGATTTTTTTTCTTTTCTTTAATAACCACTGCGCTAACTTCACACCCTAAAGTCAAGAGTGTAACTTAGTCACCTTGCGCACCCCATCAAAGTATTTACCGAAGAAATGATTGAACAGTGCATTGGGATTTCTAGTTCTCACATGTCAATAAACTACTCCGCTGACCTTTCATTTGAAATAATCAAGAGTATGGTCCTTGTGGGCAATCCTAGCATCCAAACGTAGTATTCTAGGAAGAAAAGTGAGGATATGCTGAGGAAAATCATCCTTTTTTGTTTCTAAAACACCTGAAATGGCAGCAAAATTATATAGAGAAGAAAATAAAAAAAATGGAGAATGAGCGAAGGACTGCCAAAAAGAAGAAAAGAGAGAAAAAAAGGGTTAGTAACCCATCATTGTTTGTAAGTAAACCTTTATCGATCTTATGGGACTCAAGGATTATAGACCTAAAGGAGTGGCTGCGGGGAGGTGTCAACTGTTATTGCAGTCATGAAGCTGCACTTGAGCTCAGGTTTAAGTGGTCTTATGAGGTGATGTGAATTGGCTAAAAATAAACGGTGACTAGGGATTCAAGTGGCTTTAGAGGGGGAGTGTAAGTTGCCATATACTCGTCTTGTGGTTGTTTTGAATTTTGTTTTTTTGTCTTAAAATCTCTAATTCTTTGCTTGAGAACAAATAAAAACTTAAGTTTGAAGGAATTTGATGATAGGAAATCTGGTCCTAAAATCTCATATGTAAAGTAACACTCCTACGAAGGATTTGATACCTTAATGTTGCGTATTATAATCCATTTTTATGACTTCTACGCTTTTTGAAATTTCCTGGCTAGTATATATCACTTTGCATACCATGAATTCTTTCAGCATGATTGAAATGAGACCTAGGGAGAAATGATTCACACCCAGCGAGTTGAGCTGATGGCAGCTTGCAGATACACTTTCAAACCCTAAGGCTCTCATATAGAGATGAGATTCACACCCTGACGGAACCAGATAAAATTCAAAAAAGACAAAGTGGTAATGCCCCTGCCAGAAGATTCTTCTGCCATATTCCTAGGCATTTCTTGCCGGATATGGTAGGAAGATGTGTCAAAAGGGCAGAGGAGGACCACCATAGTTTATAAGACCATGTAGACAACTTTTGAAGGGGTTCGCACATCCCGAGATGGATTAGCAGCCACTATTGGAGCTTGGAGAAAGAAAAGAACCATTTGAGGAGAGATCGAAGGAAAGGTTCCAGTGTGATTAATTCCGTATTTTAGTGGAGGAGGAGATTGTGGGGAAGTATCATTGATTCTTTGTATTTTTATCTTTTGTACGTTTCCTGAGATGGATTCATGTTTTGATGTTTGTTTGATGTTTGCAATGGTTGTAATTGGCTAAACACTTAAGCTTGGATATCGGAGTGTTTGAAAGCTCCATCTTGTTGTTTTGAACTTGTTTATGATTTAATGCATTTCCATATAACCTTCCAATCTTCTCTTGTTCCATGTGTTGATACTATGTGCTATTTTTGACATCATAGATTACTCGATATTGAGATTTAAGTGTAACCCCATTGCTACCCCAACCCACGAGGTTGGAGATTTTGCAAGGGAACCATAAGTATCCGAGAGGGGAGCAGAGCTCTAACGGGCAGAATTTGATTATCATCTTGGTGGAGGTTTAGCCGAGAGGAAACATTCTCTCATTAGGAAGAATCTTTGGGTAGTTTAGATATTGTTTTGTGGCTGAGACTTAGGTATCACCTGTGCTGCAACCCTATCCCGAGAGGGAAGGAATTGTTTCAAATGCACCACTAGGATCCGAGAGGGGAATGGAGCTCTAAGTAGGTGTCACCTATTCCCTATCTATGTAGGTGAACCCATGAGAGGCTGAGAGGTCCATAACGGGTGTCGTGAGTAGATTTGGGGAGACGTTGTTCATGCATCGAGAGATTGCATATGAAAACCTCTAGGGATTTGTGTTGCAGATCTTGATTGTGAGAGTAGCTAGGTCTATCATCCTTATTCCACGTTATCATTAAGTTGGGCTAAATGTTTCAATAGCAAGTTGAGTTCGAGAACATCTTCCATGTCCTGGCGTTTTCTCTTATTCGAGTGATTCATATATCTTTTTCCTATGCGTTTATTTTCTCTTGCTCATTTTTAAAATCCCAAAAATTTAATGTTTTATTTTCTTTCCTAGTTTAGGTTCTTAGTTGTTTTCTGTTTTCTACGGAAATGTCCTACGGTTCGGTTTAAAGTAAAGTAGAGTGGATAAGTTGTGAAGATTTAATTTTCCTGTGGATTCGATCCTAAAATTCTATAAGGAATGTTGTGTGCTTGTAGCTGGAGTTGTGTATTTAGGAAATATTTTAAAACTTGTTGACATCCTTGAACTATTCTATTGGCCTCCACTCCGGGAATTCACACCCGGGTGTCATCATTATTGTATATTGTCACACCCTGTGACTCTGGAACTGGGTGTTCTTTCACATCCCATACACTAATTTTGACACATCACTAATAAGCAAAGATAACTGGACTACTCAAGTCCATTGACCTCACTCAACAATACCAACCCATGCTCATCACATATCAATACTAGCAGTCATCATCTGCAAAATGGGAAGAGAGGGGTGAGCATAAAAGGGCTCAGTGAGAAGGAACATAATATTTAAAACCAATAAAATCGAAGCCCACGATGCAATATGATAAAAATTATGTTATGAATGCCATGTGATGAGGTAAAAAGTGTGTCGATAAAAGAAGTGGCACCAGGTTTCAGAATGTCAAGGTTTGACAGTTCTGGACCTGGGGGAAGCCGGACAGAAACAGATTATCAACAAGTCTTAAAATTGACCTAAACACACAACTCCAACTGCAAGTATACGGTTATCCTTGTAGTATTTTAGGGTCGAATCCACAAGGAAATTAGAATTTCAGAATGCAATCACTCTATTCTATCACGAACCAAAATCAAGAAGAATAATAGTTGTGCAGAAATTTAGATGAAATGGAACTAGAATCTGAAAAGGAAAACAAAATAAAATATTTTTGGAGTCAAGATTTAAAGTGAGCAAAAGCAGAACCGATACGAAGAAGGATGAATCACTCGAATAAGGAAAGTAGCCAAGACATGGGAATAATTTTCGAACTCTATTTGCTAATGAACATATAAAGCTCATACAATGGTGACTTGAGATATTAAGATAACAAGCCTAGCTAGTCTCGCAGTCAAGGCTTGATCTTAAATTTCATAGAGACTTCTCTCACATAATCTCTCGATGCTATGGATAACCCCTCTCCAATCAACCCTAGGTATCCGTTGGAACCTCTCGGACTCATTCAAATCCCTCAGACAAAGGGTTTCTCCCTCTCGGTCTCAACCCCGCAAAAGTGGAATGAAAGCCACATCTCATAAAGCCCTACTCCCCTCTTGGGTCCTTGTAGTGCCCATGCGACATATCCGTCCTTCTCGAGAAATGGAAGTTCTCAAATCATCCCATGTCTGGGCTAAAATGTTTAGCCTATAACAATCATCACACACATCCAACACATATCAAAATAGTATATCATCATCGAAAATTTACAAAATTAGGAATTACAAGAATAAAAGCCGATGATACTCCACAAAATCCCAGCATGAAACATTAATTTTCCCTCTGGTTTTTCTCTTCTCCTAGCAATGATGGCAGCACCTTCTCCTCTCGGATGTGGAACCCACCTCCTCACTGAAATCTGTAATAAACCATAAAAAATACCAACTCTGGATCTTTCCTCAGCTTGTAAAACCTTCAAGCTCTCTCCAATGGTGGTTCCATCCTTCTCAGAAGTGGGAACCCTTTGCAAAGTTGTCTTCATGTGTCTTTTATACCATGATGGTCCTCCCTATCCCTTTTGTCACTTGTCCCCTGCCATTTCCTGCAAGAAATGCTCCGGAATATTACAGAGGAATCTTTTAACAAGAGACAGTTATGTTTTGTCTTTTGTGTATTTTGTCTGGTAGCAATGTCAAGGTTTGAACACAGGTGCAGGTGCCCCCAGGTCCAGTTTTTCAGAACAAGTGTCATTTGGCCTCGGCTAAGTTTATGCAAGAGAAATCTGATATTTAGCCTCTAACACTTTGGATTCAGCTTCAAGTTCCTCTAATTTAATGCGCATCTGTTAAAGTGCTTCATTTTGCATTTCTTGTTGCCTTGTCGGATTCCCTATCATAATCTCTATATCAGATTTTGATGGGGGCAAGTTGAATGCTTGCTGATTTGATGTAGTCACTTCCGCTGGATATTAAAAATCAGATCCTTGACATAAATCTTGATGGTAATATGACTGACTTTGTGAATTATAATCTTTTTAGGAAAAGTTTTCTTCATAAACCTACCAATTTGGATCTTCATCATAGTATCAATATTGTTGATTTTCTGCTTGATTTGTTTGACCACATGAGGCATATAGATTATCCTTAGGTGGCCCTTGGACATAAGTAGGTGCTTGATTGCAGCAAGCTTGTGATGATCCTCTATTCAAATAGAACTTTTCAAAAGCATTGCTGAAAATATCTTCAATCTTAGAAAATACCAAACTCTCATAGTTTGATCTTCCACTTGCTTGATAAGAATTTTGCATAACCTGGGCCAGATCTGATAACTCATATCCATCTTATGCTCTACCTTCTCAAATACTTTCTTTTTAGCCCCTAATTCTTTTCTCTTCAATCTCTCTTTGCCACAAATTCTGAACCAAGATTTTTTTGAACTGTTAGAACTTGGCATGCAAAATAAGTGCAGTATTAACAATAGTAAAGGATAACTAACACTAAGAGAAAAAAAATGAAAGAGCTGATTACAAAAAGGAAAACAATCAAAATGAAAGAAGAAAAGCGGATTATAAACAATGATACTCGAATATAAATAATGAAAGTGAATGATTTAGCTTGGTACCAAACAAAGAATTGAATGTGAAAAATTAAAATCTTCCCGGCAATGGCTCCAAAAACTTGATGAGGTAAAATGTGTCACTAAAAGAAATGGCACCAGGTTTCAGAACGTCAAGGTTTGACAGTTCTGGACCTGGGGGCAGCCGGACAGAAATAAGTTATCAACAAGTCTTAAAATTAACCTAAACACACAACTCCAACCGTAAGTATACAGTAATCCTTGTAGTATTTTAGGATCGAATCACAGGAAAAATAAAATTTCACAATGCAATCACTCTATTTTACCATGAACAAAAATCAAGAAGAATAATAGTTGTGCAGAAATTTCGATGAAATAGAAATAGAATATGAAAAGGAAAAAAATAAAATATTTTTGGTGTTTTAAGATTTAAAGTGAGCAAAAGCAGAACAAATACGAAGAAGGATGAATCACTCGAATATGAAAAGTAGCTGACATGGGAATCATTTTCAAACTCTATTTGCTAATTAACATCTAAAGCTCATACAATGGTGACTTGAGATATTAAGATAACGAGTCTAGCTACTCTCGCAGTCAAGACTTGAACTTAAATCCCTAGAGGCTTCTCTCACACAATGGATAACCCCTCTTCAATCAACCGTAGTATCTGTTGGAACCTCTCAACCTCATACGAATCCCTTAGACAAAACGGTTCTCCCACTCGGTCTCAACCCCGCAAAAGTGGAATGAAAGCCACATCTCATAAAGCCCTACTCCCCTCTCGGGTCCTTGTAGTGCCCGTGTGGCATATCCTTCCCTCTCAGGACAGGGAAACAACATAGATATGAACAGTCAACTCCAACTAAACACACAAATATGAACTACATGTTATTTCTTCTCAATGGAAAGGTTCTCCCTCTCGGTCTCAACCCTCCACCTCAAATAGGATAACAAGTAGTTCATCACATCAAAATCAGCACATACAAAATATTTCGAATATGAACTATACACTACTTCTCAATGGATAGGGTTCTCCCTCTCGGTCTCAACCCTCCACCGAAAATAAGACAGCGAGTAGCTCACCACATCAAAACGAGCATATATGGAAAGCACACTATACAAGAGAAGATTGGAAAGTCAAATGGAAACATTAATTCATAAGAAGAATAGTTCAAAACAGAAAATAGAAGTTCTCAAATCATCCCATGTCTGGGCTCAAATGTTTAGCCTATAGCAATCATCACACACATCCAAAACATATCAAAATAGGAGTTCATCATCGGAAATTAACAAAAGTAGGAATTACAAGAATAAAAGCCAATGATACTCCACAAAATTCCTGCATGAAACATTAATCTTCCCTCTTGTTCTTCTCTTCCCTAGCAATGACGACAACCCCTTCTCATCTTGGATGTGGAACCCACCTTCTCACTGAAATCTGAAATAAACCAAAAAAATACCAACTCTAGATTTTCTCAGCTGGTAAACCTTCAAGCTCTCTCCAATGGTAGCTCCATTACTCTCGGAAGTGGGAACCCTTTGCAAAGTCGTCTTCATGTGTCTTTTATACCATGGTGGTCCTCCCTAGCCCTTTTGACACATGTCCTCAGCTATTTCCTGCAAGAAATTCCTATGAATATGGCAGAGGAATCTTTTAAAAAGAGGCAATTATGTTTTGTCTTTTGTGTATTTTTTTCTGGTAGCAGTGTTAGGGTTTGAACACAGGTGCAGGTGCCCCCAAGTCCAGTTTTCCAGCATAAGTGTCATTTGGCCTCGGCTAAGTTTCTTCACGAGAAATCAGATATTCATCATTCAGAACTTCACTTAAAAGAGTCTTTGGAGTGAAAACATACACTTATGCCTAGGGAATTTCAAATGATGCAAAGGCTATAAAAATGTGTGACGACATGGAAATAAAGTGTAGAATTCATGAATAAAGTGTAGTCTTTGCATATGAAAACATAGAGTATATTCCCTGTCATCACCATGTAAAACATTGTCCTTCTTAGCTGCAAAAGAAAGTAAGCTAACTGAGGAAGGAACCCTCATTAAGATCGTACGACCAATACGAATCCTAAGCGAGTTATTGTGCAAACTCAGGCTTGCCAATCATACACGGACTTAATAGTTTACCTACATCAACGTCGACTGCCTGGGGAAGCAATAGTATGCCTAGGATTTAATTAGTTGCTGCTATGAAACGATCTTAATATTTGCCACACCTACTCGGAGTTGATCATTCTCCGATGCTATGCAAAAATCACGCCACGAGACGGTTTTTATCATGACATGTCATATATGTGTGAATGCACATGCATTTCATAAAAGAGCATCTAGCAAAAGATACTAATCTAGCAAAAGATACATAACTCATAACTTGACTCATTGCGTGTAAATCGCAATGGAGTCGCGAATACCTCGGATTCAAACACGAGAACCCTCGAGTATGAGTGAAGTCCCTACACCACAAACAAAATCAGCCATGTTACTCTTCTCATCTCGGACAAATCAACCCCCGAATATGGCATAATAACACACATGTTACTCACCATGTGCGACCCGAACTCAAACAAATCCTAGTCGGTCCCGAGAGACGTCAAGTGGCCAATAACGCTGAAAATCAGCACATATACTTCTTAAAATCAGCAAGCATATATACCGTTATAAATCAGCTGGCACCTAATCCCTAGTCAATTATTTTATTGAATCTGACTACCCTCATACTTAGTTTGATCAGCTCTAGAACACATCGGAATCCGACGAGTTCCGCTGTTCAGACAATGTGCAAAAATTGGCAGCAAACGAAACCTAACACACACATAAGAATTAGGTTTGGTTCTCAATAACCTTGGAAACTGCAGATTTAAATTCAGCTCAACGAATGCTCACCGAGAAGAAGAACGACTGTGATTCACACTGGTTGTAGTTTATGTGATGCATCAAATGCTTAATATTAGGTCTTTTACAATTGTGATTCACATTATTTTCATGCCGTTTTTTTGAACTCGAGCCCTATCCCACGTTAAGTTTCCACTTTTGTAGCAAGCACACACCAATGAACCAAATGATGCTGCTTTATATCTTTATTTTAGGAAATTCGGGAAAAGGAGCTTTCATACCATTGCTCCATGATGTATCACGACCCTGCACCAGAGATCGCTTGACGACAAAAGCCAAAACGGAAAGGAATCTTTGCAGCTCATAATTGGCAAGGACATAATAGAAGAATCGGGGGAACAATTCCAGGCTACACAAAGATACCATGTGTCAAATAAGGGCAAGAAGTATAAGAAGGACGAATGAAAGGTAGGGAAAGTTATCTCGCAATTAAGGAATCATTTTTGGGGTACCTGGCAGGATCGCTTTCGTTCTCCATTGCCGGAGGAACGCAGAGACAACGGACGCCATAGATGAGCAGCCTTGCAGGATGAAGAACATGAACTTTTTTAACCTTTATTCCTGGATTTTGATGAACATGATCTGGAACTAAGTAGGATTACCTAAAGTTAGTAGTAGGGGATGAAAGATTGAATTTCTATATCAGTTTCAAACTCTTTTGAACTATTTATCATTTTCGTTTTGTCAACCCATCATTTGATTTCATTTTCGAATCGAATTTGTGAAGAGTTTTATTTATCTTGTGATTGGATACAACTGACCCTCGATTCGATTTTCTTATTTATCTACACTCTCTCTCGTTGGACGATGCATCCTTGACCGAAATCGTTCGGTGAAGTTAGTGTTCGTAGTTTACTTTCCTGATATAGTGCATTGGGTCACTACCATTGGCGATTCACAACCTCGCAACTATGAGGACTCAATCTTATTACTTTCCCAGTTAAAACATTTGGAGAACTAACTATCACATCTCGCTCTCACATAGTCCGGTGGCGCGCACGATCTCAGGTTCTACAGACCTGAGATAAAGGGTTGTATGCCGAAAGACCTTTAACCCGGTAGCACAACCATTAGACTCGTCTAGATTAGGTTCCGAGATTCTTTCGTGTCCTTCGTCATGTGAATGCGGGGATATCTAGATTGTTATTCCTTGGAAAGAAATCCATGATTCCTCTTTTCACCAAAGCCTGATTTAGTATACAAATCATGCGTGTCAATAATAATCTAATCTGACATCCCCGAAACCTACTAACTCTAGAGTTCCTTCACATATCTGTTGTATCTCGTACTTGTATAGTCGTGATCTATTTGGTTCTTGTTTTCATAGTTTATTTTTTGAATCATTTAAAAACCCTAGAAATTAGTTAATCTGCATTTTTGTTTCTTTTAGATAAATGTTCTCATTGTTCACTAGTGTCGAGTGATTTGCTCCTGACCATTGCTTTAGCCTCTCTATGGATTCAATACCCTAAGTACTACCTTCGGTAGTTGTATATTTGCAATAATCATGGTGTTGTCTAAGGATTTTTAAAACTGATTGTCTATTTGCATTCACTATCCTGCATATACGTTGTCACAACTTTGCTTGAATATTTGTATTTGAACCTGATTTTAATTGATATTTAGACACTGCACATCAAGTTTTTGGCTCCATTGCCGGTGAGGCAATAGCCAATTTTTAAGAAATTTTCATTCGAGTTGTGAATATTATCATTTCCATTGTTTATATCATCACTAACAATTTCTAACCTGTGAGTATTATTTTTCATAACAACCTCAACTCCTATTTTCTTTTTATCTTTTGTTCTTTCTTAACTTTGGGTGCAATGCATGACAAGATCTCAAGCCGTTAAAGAAGATTACTACTACTCAGAGCCTGAGAGAGAATTAAGAAGAAGGAGAAAGCAACAAAGACTGATTTCTGGTTTGCAATTGAAGTTTGCTGAATTATCAATTTCTGAATCAATCGAAATAGCAAATCTAGAGTCAGAACCCCACACACCAATCACATTGCAGATTGAGGATAGACCTGACACAATAGAAGCTGAAAGACCAGCTATTCAAATTAGTGCTAACACACTTGAAACATCTAAAACTCAAGAGAATCAAGTCACTATGGAAAGAGAATTTGATGCTAGAGGTCCAAGATGTCTGAAGGATACATACTCACTTGGATACATACTCACTTGTGACCAACAGAGCTAGAGTCCCAAGGGTTTAACCTATGGCCAATGCTAACTTCCAGCTGCAACCTGCCCTTGTGACTATGATTCATCAGGACCAATTTGGAGGGTCAACTACTGAAGACCCAACCCAACATTTGGATAACTTACAGAGATATGTGGAACCCACTAATTCAATAACATCCCTGTCGATGCTATCTACATGAGACTTTTTCCTTTCTCATTGACAGGGAAAGCCAAACTATGGTGGAAGAATTTGAAACCTGAGGAGGCAGCAAATTGGACACTCTGGTTCAAAAATTCCTAGCTAAGTTCTTTCCACAAAGCAAGACAACTCACACAAGGGATGAGATATATAACTTCAGCCAACTAGAAATGGAGAACATGTATGAAGCATGACAGAGGTTCCAGAATTTCGTTGCATCTTGTCCTCACCATGGATATGAAAGATGGCAGCTGTTAGATCACTTCCACCCAAGATTGTGTTGAATCTAGGATCCCGAGTGTGTTTTGATGATCACAAATTTGTAAGTGAACTTAGTCTATACTGATGAACTTGTTGATCTGATTTTTGTAACAAGATGTATTCAAGTTCAGAGTAGTGGTCGACCTGAGTTGAAGGAATGGACGACATGTGCACACGTAATATATATAAGAAGAACTGCATGTGTGCAGTGGTTGTCCCAAGCATATGGAGCGATCGACCAACATTAAAGGGATAATACATGTGAAGAGGAGCAGAAGCAT
>LTAE01000818.1:58048-69543 GCA_001647135.1 Pontederia paniculata
TCTTGTTCACAGCTTCTCCCATCAAGATGTTGATGCTTTCATCTTGCTCAGCCACCAAGTCTTGGAGCTCATCCTCTATCTCATCTCTCATGGTTGCTGCTTCAACAGTAGTCTAGCCACTTTGTATCTCAATGGCTGCTTGTTCAGCTAGTATTTCAATATTGTCCGGTCAGCTTCTTGCTCTTGTGCAGGAATCCTCTCTTGATCAGCTGCTGCAGTTTGAAGGTCAATGTCTTGCTCAGCAGCCTCTCCTTGTTCTGTGTCACCAGGCTCATTCACTTGTCTTTGATCCTCAGTATCAACCTCAGGAGCATCCCTGTTTTCCTCCTCTTGAACCTCTTCTAAAATAGGTTCAAGTCTCTCCTCTGCTGTGGACTCAGGTGCAGGTTGTTCCCTTCTCTGACAATTCTATCCCCCTTTGTAATTATCAAAAGGAGGTTGTGCCTCTGGGTCATATCTAGTAGCTATCATGAAACCATCCATAACCTCCCAACATCGTCGGGCTTGATTATGATGAGCTTGAAGATCTTTATTGACTTCAGCATTCTCGAACTGCTCTTCTGCCACTTTCTTTATCAGTTCAAATTCTTGACTCAGTTGACTGGCTAATGTGCTGAGTTGAGTTGACATGATATCCACTTTGGTGCACATAAAGGTCCAGTCTTCTCTACTTGGGGGCCATGCAGCTGAGAAGGAAGAAGTGCAGGTTGCAGTGGAAAGATCTCTATGTGGTTGAGTAGGTTGTGGGAGAGGAGTTGCAGTTGTCGAAGAACCTCTAGGAAGTTCAGATGACTAAAATACAGGATCCTGGTGCTCAGAGGTAGAAGTGAACTCGGTGGATTGAGAAGTGTCTTTTGTGAGTCCTTTTATGGTTAAGGTCACTACAGAGATCTTGTCATTCTTGGTGGGGAGAAGAACCTCTTCATTATCAGCAAATCTAAATTTAAGGATTTTATGAGCCATGAGGGTGATGAGATTTCCATAAAATAAATGAGCACCCTTGGTCCATTTAGAGTGTACCTTCTCCTTGGTTTTAATCAGCTGATACATGAGAAGGTTTCCTAGGGAAATTCTGGGAGTTGCAGGATCAACAAGGTTTGCAAGCACAGCTAAGTCAAGGAGATTTACTCCTGTGTAGTGACCGGCCCTAGGAAGAACTATGTGGGTGATGATGTGATGAACAACTTTCATGACAGGGGATAGACACTTATGGAAAGTTCCTTGAACAAATGTATCTACTTGCCCTCCACTCACAGCTAGTGTAGCTTGGTTTTGAGTATATGTGGTGTGAGGCCAATGCAATGGAGCAAGTTTGATATGAGGGAAACACGGAGTGCCAAGGATGTCATTCAATTTGGACTGTCATTGAGAGGTGTTTGCCATGTAGATAAGATTTGATTTCTTCATATGTGTCATCATAAGTGAGATTGACATAGAAATGTTTGACAATATTAGGATAAACTGACTAATCAAGATTAAAGAATTTGATCCAGTCACAATCCTCAAAGGTCTCTTTTAGACCAGGAAGCTGAAGGCTTTCCCAGTCAATGGAGTAAAATGATTCGACTATACGCTGTTCATTGTAGAATATGGAGAATTGACTCTGAACTTTTTCACTAACGTACCACCTGGAACTAAAGGCAGGTTCAGTTGAAGTGGGATTGTCTATATTAGGAGTCTCATTTAGGGGAGTTTCGGCTGTGTCAACTGGTTCTTGTGGTATGGAAGAGGACAATTCGCCTACTTGGTTTGTTGTTTTGGACGCTTTTACTAGTCTACGTCTCTTAGCGGTTTGCTTAATAGGCGACATGACTCTAGTGGATAAGTAAGAACACGTGAATCTAGGTGATAGGAAAGTGAAGAAAGGATAAAGTGATTTGATTCTGTGAAAGAAACACATTCACAGTAAGATTAAATTTCGTTACGGTAGTAAGACCCTGATAAACCCTACTAAAAAATAAAAAAACTGAGTTTTCGTGACACAAGAGTAGAGTTTTAGATTTACCTAGATTTTCTAATCCGTATTTGAAGATGTTTTAATATCCTTTAATCCCTTGGAGCTTCAGAGGATTTGAACGCGAACTCAGAGGGAAGATGATGAAAGAACGCGGAGGATACGAACGATCGTCCTCTTGAATAGTTGTCAAATAAAATGACCACTGAGTATGACCCGCACTATATATAAATACATATATAAAGTGTTCGCGGCATTGGTCGCCGAGGTAAATGATGGGTAGACCGAAGTAGAGGAGTCCGTTGAGTTATGAACCCAGTGGTCGTCCTATGATTTTAGTGGACGACCTTTGATTCCACTATGGTTAGATCATAAACCTATTTCGGTCGTCCGGAGTAAGACAATGGACGTCCGATGTCCTAAGTATTATTAGGCATTCACAATATAGGATGCCCTAGGTTTGTACGCTGGTCGACCGAACTAAATAGGAATTTGAATTGGTTGCCCAAAATTATCAATAGGCATCCGATACTTGAGATATTCTAGTTGATTATTGATTACAGACGTTCAAAGTCTTTCAGTGGGTGTCCGTTGATCAATGGGCATTCACTACTTGAGAAATTTCATCTTATGATTTATTACAGACGCCCAGAGACTTTTAGTGGGCGCCCGATGGTCGAGATAACTAGATATCAACAATGTGTTTCGGACATCCGAAACATGTAGAGTGGGCGTCCGAAGTTATCCTGATAACCATCTTATCCTTTGCCATTCAGAATCCTTCATATTTTGACTTAGGATAGATATCTAGAGAAAAATTAAGTATTTGCCATGTATGTGTTGTGCAACACAGTTGATTTACAACTTTATTAATCAGTGATACTCACATAAGTAAGTCACCAATAAGTTAAGTAGTTTTGTTAAAATCCTAAGTCCAACGTTCTAATTTCTCGTTTTGAGCACGTTAAGTTTATCTCCTCTCAAGGGATTTGCAGTCAAGTGAGAATCATTGGGTTTAGCTTTCTATGTATAAAGTCAGATCTATAGAGAATCAAGTATGGAATTCCAATCATGCCTCTGTATAATTTCTAATATACATTCTTATCTTTGTCATCATTTCAAGCCTTTCATGCGTGAGAGTTTCAGAGTCTCTATACATGTGGATCCATAGATATTGTCATCCACATGAATATGCACATCTAAGATATCATTCCCAAAATGTTCTAATAAGAGAATTTTACCCACTTTTCCCTTGAATTTTTTTTTGTTTTTTTAAAAGGAAATGGGCAAGGTTCTAGTAGCTTGCTTAGGAAACTTAAGCACATGATTCGGGTACTTGAACTCTCAAAAATAATAGGTTGTTCTACATAAACTTCCTCATTTATGTATATACCCATTTAAACATATTGTCTTCACACTCTTTGGCATTTGTCTCCAATTTCTTGTTTAGTGAGAGACAATTGTGTTTTTAATTCCAAATCCTTACGAATTTTTCTCACTTATCATAGCAATCCCATTAGTTGTGATTTCCCTGAATTGAGAATTCTCATTCTTGTAGATTGGCTCATCTAAATTGTGATCATCCTAATTGTCTTCTTCTATGAGCTTAATCTTCCTAAGTTGATCACTGGTATTGTCAACTTTATTGAAAAAGGCATGTATTGATCTCTTATCTTATTAGTGTTCTTTCGATTATACCCTCTATAGAGTTTACGGAGATTTGAGTATCCTAGAAAAAGTGTATCATCACTCCTTTCATCAGATTTTTCTTAATTTTTTCCAAATTCTCAAGACAAACAATTGCACCTAGTTACTTTGAAATATAAGATGTTTGGTCTTTTACCATACATCATTTCAAACATTTTTTCTTCTATAGGGATTTAATCAACACTTTGTTCAGAATCATATCAGGAAGTTTTGACAGTTTCTCCCCAAAAATATTTAACCAGCTTGTTCTAACTAAGCAGGGTCCTAGTTATTTCAGTTTAGATTCTAATCTTTCTCTCAGTTACTCCATTTTGCTGTGGAGTACTTGGTGTTGAGAGTTTGATAAAGAATTCCAACTCTCACAGAATTCTTCAAACGTTAAGTTTACAGATTCATTTCCATGATTACTTCGGATCTTGGATATTTTCAGATTCAGTTCAATCTGGATTCTATTTGTAGGAAAAATAAACATATCAAAGATTTCACTAAACTGTATATGTCTTTATAGTTCAAGTGTTCTAGTTTCCTATGCCATATTCAAATTTATCATTCATATCATTTAGGCATTTGTGATTAGGCAAATCATCAAATCGGAAACACATACACATTTTTTATGCCTAAATCCCAAATGCAAAATCTTTTCGGTGTCATCAAACATCTAGCGTTTATTTTGTTCAAATCTAATAATGTAGTTTTTCAATGTTACCTTTACCAAGGATTTTCCCTTGGTTATTATCCCAAAAATTACTCTATCACTTTGTGTCCTTATTCTGCTCAAGATGTTTTCTTCATTCCCACTTATGTGTCTTGAGCAGTCAATGTCAAAGTATCATCTTGTTGATTTCGGTTGGTAACCTGCAAGAACAACACAAAACTTTGTCTTCGGTACCCAAAGTGCTTTGGGTCCAGAGGGGTTAGCCTCATCGGCCCATCATGCGGTCATCCGATCTCTAGCCTCCATCAGTTCTGACAAACTCCTAGACGCCAGCTTGCCTTCTCAACAAGACTCCGGATGACCTTTGTCTTCTCCTGATGTCCATCGGTCGCCCGTACTTCACCTATGGTCGACGAATCTCATGTCTGCCATCTGCCTTGGTCGTCCGTTGCTTCTACACTAGAGCATTCGGATGTCCACTCCGGCCTTGGCAATATTCTGGTCGTCCACTGTCTCCACCCTAAGTTCATTGGACGTCCGTTTCCTTCATCCTCAGATCTTTGGTCGTCCTCTCTTCAACTTCGGACGACCTCTCCTCTGCTTAGCCAAGGCCCTTTTTCGGCTAAGTCTTCATTGGGCGTCCACCGCCCGTTCTCTATCCTTCGATTGTGAGTGTGATACCTTCGTTCGCCCACTGCTCTTTATCGGACGACCTCTTCTGTTCAGCCCTTCTCTTCGGTCGTCCTCTTTATATCTTTGGTCGACTGTTTAACCTTTGACTCCTCTTCACATGCATTCTCCTTCAATATTGGTCGACCACTTCATATGCTTAGGACGACCTCTGCAAACATAGAGTTCTTCTGATATGTATTTTATGCACATAGGTCATTCGTTCTTTAACTTTGGTCGACGTTTCATATTCTGAACCTGAATATCCTGTTTTAAGAAATCAGCTCAATAGGTTCATTAGTTCAAACTAAGTTCCCTTGCAAATTTGTGATCATCAAAACAATCTTAGGATCCTAGATTCAACACTTCTGCTGATGTTAGCTTCGTCACGGCTCGTAACTAGCTGTCACGGCCCGTGATCAACCCTGTAGTTGTGATTTCTCTCGGGAATTTGGCCCTTTCTCCAAATTCAATCCATCTGAGCTCTTCCTAAGTCTTTCTTGATGATTTCCTACAAAACTACACCAAGCACGAGTAGAATCCGGACTTGGAAGAATATAATCAAATAAAATACAAAATAGATGCATGCAATGACATAACAATCCAAAAATGTGCCTAATGCAAGCCCTAAAACATGTTAGAAAATGCATGCATCACTAACCCAAATGTACCCGTTGTATGTTGAGAAGGCATCTCTACAAAGTGTAACATGGAAGGAAGTTGCAGTAACTAAAACCAAACTCATGCATGAAAAGTCCAACACATATTTATGCTTTCATTTAAGTTTTTTTTGTTAGTTTTGTCATGGCATGCATATATTTTACTACTTATTTGCTTTTATTTGTTTACAATCATAAGTCTACCCAAGTTTCAAATTTTGTTGTTTAAGATGCAAACGAAAGCAATGACTAAGTTGCTCGAGAAAACTGCATTCAAATTGGAGTTTAAACCAAGCTAGATTGGAAAATCAATAAAGCTATCATGGGTTGTGATAGTATTTAATAGACTATCAAATGGCCTTATGATGACTCATTATAGACTTGTATCGACTCATGACAAAAGATATTGAGTTTCCCAATCCCATCACGACCATGGAAACAACAGTAGCTTTAGATGATTTATGCATCGTAATATGGATCTTATGTGTTGTTAAATGGCATTTCATGGGTCAACATAAAAGTTACGCCTCGACACTGAAGTCATATTGAAGTTGAATGATGTAACAATTTATTATATGAATTTACGGGCCATAAATGAAGTCAAATGAGAGTTTCAAGGTTTGAGTACCTCGATTCATGTGTTTTTTATTCCATCAAGGGGTGCTAAAGTGGTCTAACATGGGTCATTACGGGTCACTATAGCCACATTCCATAAAAATCTAACGATTTCAAGTTAACTAAATCCCATCACACGTCATAACAACAAGCCCAAATTCACCCATAACACACAAACTATGTTCTTTTGAAGGAATTTCAATGGGAAAAGGACTCCTAACCTATCCAAACTCTTTGGATATCAAAAGGAAACATAATTAAAAAGATTAGAAAGCATTTTGAAAGTCTTAAATTAATTATGAATTTAATTAGATTTTTCTTGTTTTGACATGGAAAGTTTGCCAAACATTCTTAAACTCTATGAAAATCCTACAAATCCTTTGGAGACTACAAATATACATGTCTAGAGCCAGAATGGATATGCTTGGAGCCTACAACTTGTGGTACAAGATAAGGACTTGAGAGCAAC
Organism: Pontederia paniculata; assembly: GCA_001647135.1. NCBI lineage: Eukaryota > Viridiplantae > Streptophyta > Magnoliopsida > Commelinales > Pontederiaceae > Pontederia > Pontederia paniculata. The sequence continues at coordinate 64,777 of LTAE01000818.1, forward strand.
TTAAAGGGTTGCTGAGAAAATTTCTGTGTGGCACACTCATAACGAAGATCGTACAGGAGTTCATCATAATCTAGAAGAGTACTCTTTGTCCTGCATACTGTTGGGATGATCTTATGCATCAACTTTATCTATCTATCTATATCTTAGTTCTTCTATAATAGCCTTAATTGCTATCGCAAACTTTTGGACCCTTTTTGGTATTCATTAGACTTTGTTTGATTCTCATGAACTTGATTGTTGAGTTTTAAATAAAGTTGTTGGTTAATAACTTTGTAGTGTGACTAATCTAATTTATGCAATTAGTGTCCTACTTGCTAATCCGTTAAGGATTATTAGATTTGTGGTATGTTGGATTATTCCATTAAGGGTGGATCAATTATTTAGGAATAATTTCCTTGCATATTAATCTAAGTTGATTGAGAGTAGATCCACTAAGGACTGGTTTCAGTTTTACTAAGGTTGGGGTAGTTGGTTTACCCATTAAGAGAGATCATATATTAGGTGTTCTTAATCCATTTGAGAACTTGAACTTTTGTTTTATCGGTTAAAATCAATTGCTATAGAGGTGAAATTAAGTTTATTCCTAGTCATATGTCTACTTCTAAGGTCCTAGGCATCATTAGTTTAGTCTTTACCTTTCTGTTATTTCATTGTCTACACACTTTTGTCACTTATTGTTATCTCTTATTAGCCTCTAAAATCAAATAATTAGTTAAGCTAATTCCTTATGGATCGACAACTCTTTACTCTTACCACGTTATTGCTCTTCCTAGTTTGTTAACATATTTTAGCATCAGGTTTTTGAAAATATTTTCGAGGATAAAAATATCGCATCAAATTTTTTGCATGTTGTCGGGGAGTTAATCTTTACTACTATTCTTATTTCAAGCTACTTTCAGACTTTATTTTTTGTTACCTTTACTTCAATGTTGTGAAAGCATTTCAGGAGTTGTTTTCTTTACGCAACTTGGTCAACGTGCACACATTGTAACATTCTCCATGGAAAAAAAAGAAAGCAAACATCAATCAACAAATTGTGGACAATAAAGAAGCTGTAAAGCAAGATGGATACCACGAGCACACTGAAGAAGCCTAATCGATTTCAAGAAGAAGATCTATCCACAAGTCCATTTGCCATGTTCACACAATTGAGGAACCCTCTATCGAAGAAACTCTCCACACAACTTGATCAAATCCAGAATATGGAGAGACAAATTTCAAATGCAAGACAACACAATAGGAATACAGATGATGCCATCACATCATTACTCAACACAAAGTCATTGGCTGAGCCAAAGATCGACCTTCATGAGATGATTGACCAATTCATCACGACAATTGAGAAAATACTAACTATGCAAGATCAACTCATCCACAATTTGGGGACTCAATAGGCAGAGTTGAATGATGAACATAGAGTTGCTGATGTCACTTCTTCTCCTCCACAAGAATCAATGATTCAACTCAAATTTGAAGATTTGGAAGAGAACATCCATACGCTTGAGAAGCAAGTTGCACAACTAACTTCTCATATTTTGGAAACTCACGAAGACAACACTTTAGAGAGTCAAACAATCTTCATGTGTTCCTATCGTTATCAAAGTTCTTATCAAACAAGATGGAGTCCAAGAAGAAACTATCAAAGGAGGACATGGACGACTAATGACATGGCAAGGAGACGTACATATATCATCAAAGATGAACATGTCCAAAGGAGGAGCTAACCTTAGGAAGTTTCAACCACTATGACGATATTGTCTATACCCCAACCAACTCAAGGGAGTAGTATTTCATCGACAACAAGGATGTCATTAATCACAATGCAATGGCATTGCAAGAGCCCACCTTTGGAGACCTCCGCATCTCCATCATGTCCACCACTTGATTGCAGGAATGCTCAATCAAACTAGAAGATTGTGCCAATGCAACGGAAGCCAAAAAGCTCAACGCAACTTAATGAACATCAAAAGCTTTTAATTCTACTAAAAATCAACCAACATCTCCTGCATCATCACAATTCCAAGAGCAGCCTTCTAGCGCACAATGCTTTTTAGTTATGATACTAAAATCCCCAACGCCAATTGAAGCTTCTACTAGAGAAAAAATAATTGATATTGCAAATGGAATGTGATTTGTAAGGCTTGGATGAGCTGCGCCACTATGCCAAACGCAAAAATTTTCGGTGAGTTTATTCATTTTCTTTCCTTTAATTATTTACATTGTGCACCTAACATAAACCTTAGCACACTCTGAGGCGAAGTCAAGCTATTAGACTTTAAATTAGAACTATTCTGCCTAAACCCTGATCTACTTGTTAATTTTTCTTTTCTTTTAGTTTTCTTAGTATATTATTTTCTTTGAATTCATCCCAACTGACTAATTTTTTTGTGGGTGAATTTTTCATGTTAACTTCTAAAATATCAATTTGGTGGGTATTTATTTACTTTCACAGGTCGTGAAACACAATATTACAAGTCGTTACCCACCCTCACGTGTCGTGAGCCTCATAAGTCACGAGCCACTACTAGATTTGACAAGATTAACATAGTAACATACTTTTGAACAAGTTCCTTAACGAGTCATGACACCTAGTCACAACACTTGATGGGAATCTAGACACAAAATCAGACATGGACTTACGACCATTAGTCGACATATTGTGACCCGTGGCCAGAGAGTTTACAGGAATCTTTCAATTTGACGAGTCGTGACAAGTATCACAATCCCTCTAGGAAGCCTATTTTTAGACATAGAATTATCATGGCACAACCCATATGAGTTTCATGAACATTTAGTACCATAAGTCACGACCTATTACATCTTATGACCTCGATAGTGATATATGTTAAAACCGGTAGGACCCATCACGGGCTCTTACCTGCTGTCACTACCCACCCATCACGAGTCATTTTGTATCTTAACCCACACTTTGCATCAATTTATTATCGTCGGTGTCGGGGACTCTTTTGATTTTTTGCGCCTTTAACCCTACTTTTCTGATTTCAAGCCTTCTTTCCGTTGTTTATATTTCACGCCTTGTTTATAATTTTCAGATTTCTTTGTTCCATTTTTTTTCTTTCTTTTGTTTTATTTCTTTTATCCTTTTTTTGACATTTGATCTGCTACCTAACCCTAACTCTGCTTGAGAGGTGCATGCCAAGAGCCAACTATAAAGAAGAAGAAATCCTTGATTTTGACCTTGCAATCGAAAGAAACATCAGGAGAAGAAGGCGAGAGCAAAGACTCCGAAAACTCCAAGCCCGAGCTTTAAAGAACAACACCGAGATGGCCCAACCTAATCCAAATGCGGGTCAAGCTAATCCAGCTGGGGGCCAGCTAATGAAGTCAACCCACGCATTGCGGCCAACCCTGATGAAGCTCAAGCGCTTGAAGAATTCTGCTGACCTACAGCTGTAGGCCTGAACTCCGGCATAACAACACCAGAGGTGAACAACAACAAGTTCCAGAACCCAACTATAATGGGATACCTGAGTTAGAACCAGTTCGGCGGGCTTGCCCATGAAGATCTTAACCAACACTTAATCAACTTCATCGAGATCTGTGACACTTCAAATGTGATGAATTCACCAATGACGCGGTAAGACTTCACCTATTCTCATTTTCTCTTTTGGATAGAGCCAAGGACTTGCTGTGTTCATTGGAGGAGGATGCAGTCAAGACATGGGATGAGCTCATTTCAGCATTCTTGACAAGATTCTACCACCCAGGAAAGATCGTGCAAATGAGAACCAAATTACCTCATTCATCCAATGGGATAATGAGTCACTCTATGAAGCCTTGGAGAGGTTTAAGAATCTACTAAAGCAATGCCCTCACCATGGGTTCCACAAATGGATGACGGTCCAGACCTTCTACGACGGGGTTACTCCCGAGAGTAAGTCTATCCTCTACACAACAACTAGAGGCAGATTCATGTCCAAAAATACAGACGAAGCCAATCAGCTAATCGAAAGAGTCATAAAAATCCACCAAGAGTGGACTGAAGGTCAGGTTATTAGAAAGATACTCGAAGAACGTAGTGATGCCGCCAACCATGCCAAGTTGGATCAACTCTCATCCCAAATAGAAGGCCTCGTCAACCTATTCTAGAAAACTATGGAGAAGAATAACGACCCCACCTCATCAAGTTCCAAGATATATGCAACAAAAATAATGCCGAACTAGCCTGCTCCACCTTTTTTTTGGTGCGAACAATGCTGGATTATCGGACATGAAGCCGCCCAATGTCAAGATATCAACTACAATGTCAAGAGCCCCAAGACGAACAAGTAAATGTCGTGGCACCATATGGCCAAAACCCAGCCGAAGGACAATATCAAGGTCAAGGTCCACCTTCGATTAGATCACACCCCAACCTTTCATATAAGAACCAAAACTACTAGCAAAGGACCCAGCTCAAAACTTCAAACATAATCAGTACCCACCTCAAAATAACCAGCAACAACAGGTCCTACGTGCACCTCAACTCTATCTGGCTCTACCCCCACCTCCAGCAAAGTCAAGCCTTGAAAAAATTATGGACGGTTTCCTCAGGCAACAAAGCAAAACAATGAAACAATAGAATGAGGCCTTAAGACAAATGTGCACCAAGATTGACGGGCTTGCGTCCCATAACAAGATCCTAGAAATGGAACAACAATAAATGAACTATGATAAAATATTCATCCCAACAATAAATGGAACAGGGAATACTCTTCTCTGGAAAGTGAACAACTCCAAATCGTCTCCTTCACGGATGATCAACTC
>LTAE01000819.1:14121-65957 GCA_001647135.1 Pontederia paniculata
TGAATCATCTTCATAATATAAAAAATCTGATATGCTCTGCCGCCGCCAACCCCGCCTCGGGGTACTGCCAATTATTTATGTTTAGCAAGTCCAAGCAATGTTGGAACTTGCTATGAGGAACTGACTTGGTGAACATATCAGCTGGATTATCTGTTGTGCCGACCTTTTTCACCTTAATCCTCTTCTCAGTACGAATGAAGTGATATCTGACATCAATGTGTTTGGTCCTCTCATGATGAACTTGATCCTTGGCTAGGCATATAGCACTCAAGCTGTCACAATGCACAATAGCCTGATCCTGATGTAGACCAAGATTTCCAACTAAGCCTTTGAACCAGATTCCTTCCTTTGCAGCTTCTGCCAAAGTCATGTATTCTGCCTCAGTAGTAGACAGAGTAACTGAAGACTGTAGAGTAGCCGACCAACAAATCTTCCACTATGAAAAACAACAAGATGCAAAGTTTCTTCTCTGATCTCAGCAGAGAAATACATAAATAAAAATCTCAAGAAATAATCTTGGATCTCACAGAATAATCTCTCCAAAAATCGAGATAGAAGAGATCAGAAGGATCTCACCGAAATATCAGAGATTGATAAGAAGACTGTAAAGAATCTATACTTGAAGTTTCGTTGAAAACGGATCAAAACTCGTCTCCAAACGAAACACCTAAAGACTTTCTCTCTCCTCTCTAATTTCTCTCTCTTCTCCTCGGCGGATGTGCAAACGCGACGGCCTTTTTCTTCTCTCTCGCGCTCAGCAACCTCACGGCTCCAATCCTTTCATACGTGATAAGACAACATGTTGCACTTGGACTCAAAGTCCAGATTTAATTATCTTGTCGGGCCCGTATAATTTAATAAGCTCAACAAACTCTCCCTTCTTAATTATACGGAGGGCTCCAACAAACCTGCATGCTCCCTAAAGAACACAATCTTCTCTCTAAGTAGAGACTTAGTCATCATATCTGACACATTCTTGTCAGTGTGAATCTTCTGAAAATAGAATCTCTTTTTTTTATCTCATCACGAATCCAGTGATATCACACATCAATATGCTTAGACTTAGAATGAAAACTAGAACGCTTACTCAGGTGTATATCACTCTGATTATCACAATGAACAGGATAGTCCTTCTGCTTCGGGCCTAAGTCCTCCAGAAATTGCTTCATCCACAGAACTTCCTTGCATGCTTTAGTAGCTGCGATATATTCTGCCTCAGTTGTTGATAGTGCAACACATTTCTGTAACTTGGACTGCCATGAGATTGTTGCTCCTTCAAATATCATCAAGTAACCAGAAGTAGATTTCCTACTATCCACATCACATGCCATGTCAGCGTCAATATAACCCTCTAGTACTGGATCATAGTCACAAAACATAAACAAACTTTAGAAGCGCCTTTAAGATATCTGAGAATTCACTTTACTGCATCTCAATGCTCTATACCAGGATTTGATAGGAATCAACTGACCACACCAACTGCATATGTTATGTTTGGCCTTGTGCAAACCATTACATACATCAGACTACCAACTGCAGATGCATATGGTACATACTTCATCTTCTGTTTCTCAGCATTATTTCTTGAACACTGTCTAGAACTCAATTTGAAGTGACTTGCAAGTGGAGATGAAACTACTTTTGCATTCTTCATATATATTGAATCTCTCCAATACTTTCTCAATGTACTTCTCTTAGGATAATCATAATTTGTGCTGCTCTCGGTCACGGGTGATCCTCATGCCATGTGATTTGCTGCTCCTAGGTCTTTCATGAAAAAGTATTGACTCGGCTCCTGTTTCAGTTTGTCAATCTTGCTTTTGTCACAAACTACAATAAGCATGTCATCAACATATAACAACAGAATGATAAAATCATCATGTGAAAAATACTTCACGAAGACACAATGATCTGTATTTGTCTTATTGTATCGTTGTTGCATCATGAATGACTCAAATTTCATGTACCACTGATGAGGTGCTTGTTTAAGTCCATATAAGCTTTTCTGTAATTTACATATCAGATGTTCCTTGACTTTCACTTGAATCCTTCTGATTGCTCCATGTAAATTTCTTCTTCCAAGTCACCATGGAGAAAAGTTGTCTTGACATCAAGTTGCTCAACTTCCAAGTTCTTGCTAGCAACTAATCCAAGAACTACACGAATTGATGACATCTTAACTACTGGTGAGAATATCTCATCAAAGTCAGCTCATTCCTTCTGACTGAATCCCTTGATAACTAATCTTGTCTTGTATCTTGGGTGTGGATTATTTATTCATTTTTAGCCAAAATACACATTTGTTCTTGAGTGCTCTTTTGCCTTTAGGAAGCTTCCCCAGTTTATATGTGTTGTTCTTATGCAGAGATTGCATCTCCTCATGAATGGCTTTCATCCACTCAGTTTTCTGCTCATGTGACAAGACTTCTTGATAACATTCTGGTTCTCCCCCTTCAGTTAATAACACATACTCAGTTGGAGGGTACCGCTTTGATTCTTGTCTTTCTCTTGTCGATCTTCTCACTTGAGGCTCTAGCTCTGGTGCATATTGCTCAATAGGTTGTTGACAAACCACACCTGTTGCCTGCCCATACCCTCCTCTTTCCCGCACAGTGACTCTGCGATGAGCGCCCTGATTGACCTTAGAACCTGTGAACCTTCCATTTGGCTGGCTTCTTTCCCCCTCGATCCAAGAGGGGCTTCGATGAGCTTTCCGACTCAGATGCAAACATCATCAGGTTGACTATCTGAAGGTGCATCTAAATCATCTGAATCAATATCATCTCTATTGTCATCTTGATTAGCTTCTGGAACTGTGTCATCTTCCATTGGTGCTTCAACTGAACTGGGTTCAACTAGATAATCTTTGAACAATATTGTCTCTTTATCTTTCGATAGATCTTCAATTGTTTGGTGTTCCACGAACACTACATCTCTGCTTCTAACAACTTTTCTATCAATAGGATTCCACAGTTTGTAGCCAAATTCTCCATCTCCATACCCGAGGAAGATACACTCTTTTGTCTTGCTGTCAAGTTTTGATCTCTCATCTTTTCGGATATGAACAAAAGCTCTACAACCAAGCACTCTAAGATGTTTGTATGAAGCATTATTCCATGTCCAAACTTTCAGAGGTATACCACCATCTAGAGGTACTGATGGTGTATGATTGATTAGATTAACTGCAGTAATCAATGCTTCACCCCAAAAGCTCTTCGATAGCTTAGCATGTAGAAGCATACATCTGACATGTTCCTCAATTATTTTGTTTCATTCTCTCAGCCACACCATTTTGTTGAGTCTTGGGAACTGTCTTCTCAAGTCTGATGCCGAAGGTATTGCAGTACTCTTCAAAAGGACCTCTGTATTCGCCACCACTCTTTTGTCTTGCTGTCAAGTTTTGATCTCTCATCTTTTGGGATATGAACAAAAGCTCTACAACCAAGCACTCTAAGATGTTTGTATGAAGCATTCTTCCCTGTCCAAACTTTCAGAGGTATACCACCATCTAGAGGTACTGATGGTGTATGATTGATCAGATCAACTGCAGTAATCAATGCTTCACCCCAAAAGCCCTTCGATAGCTTAGCATGTAGAAGCATACATCTGACACGTTCCTCAATTGTTCTGTTCATTCTCTCAGCCACGCCATTTTGCTGAGGAGTCTTGGGAACTGTCTTCTCAAGTCTGATGCCGAAGGTGTTGCAGTACTCTTCAAATGGACCTCTGTATTCGCCACCATTGTCTGCGCGAACACACTTGAGCTTTCTGCCAGTTTCTCTCTCAACTTTGGCATGAAATTTCTTGAATTCTGTCAACACCTGATCTTTATGCGCTATAGGAATAGCCCAAACCCTTCTAGAATGGTCATCAATAAATGTAACAAAATAAAGAGAACCACCTAGAGTTTTATCCTTCATATAACAAACGTCAGTATGCACCAAATCAAGTATATGCGAACTTTTATATGAAGAAGTTCTATTAAATGAAACTCTAGTCTGCTTACCAGCTAAACAATGCACACATATATCAAGAGATGTGTCTTTTATACCTGGAAGCAGATTTTGTCGAGTCAATATCTGAAGTCCTTTCTCACCTATGTGACCAAGTCTTTTGTGCCACAACTCTGAAGGAGACATCTCTTCAGTCATGTTTACTTCACTAGTGAAGTGTTGTGCTTCAGTCTTGTAAAGTGTATGACATCTTTGTACTATTGCCAGAAGTAGTGAACCTCTCTTGAGTTTCCATACTCCCTCTTTGAAGTTGCTCTCATAGCCTTCCTTATCTAATTTTTCAACTGAAATTAGATTCAATCGGACATCAGGTACATGCCTTACATCTTTCAGCATAATTTTGCATCATGTGTTGGTCTTCAGCTGAATATCACCAATGCCAGCAATTTGGTACTCATACTTGTTCCCTATCTTAACTGACCCAAATGTACCCAATGTATATGTCGAGAAGACATCTCTACGGAGGGTAACATGAAATGAAGCTGTAGTGTCTAAGATCCAAACTAAGTCTTAACTCACAACATTGACACAATCTTCTTCAATAAGAAAGTACACATCACCAGATGTGGCCATTGCAACGTTGTTTCCATCACTGCCCTTTTTCTCTTTTTCAGCATCGTCAGACCCTTCATGTGATTTGTCACGTTTCAGCTTTCTGAACTCTTTCTTGAAGTGTCCTGACTTGCCACTATAATGACAAGTAAGGTCTTTTTTGGACTTCGATTTTCCTCTAGATCTCGACCGATCATGACTGTGAGAGTTTCTTTGTTTGTTTCTCCCACGATCTTCAACAATAAATGCTTCTGATGATTTGTTGAGTCTATGCTCTTGCCTTCTTGTATTTTCATTAAATAAGCTATCCTTGATAACTTCTAAAGATAACTTTCCTCCTGAAGTAGAATTATTTAGAGAGACAACAAATATTTCCCAACTATCAAGTAACGAACTCAGTAATAATAATGCTTGGATCTCATCATCAAACATGATCTTTATTGATGTCAACTTGTTAATTAATTCCTGAAAGCTACCTAGATGTTCTGCAACATAATGACCATCTTTATACTTCAGGTTAACAAGTTTCTTCATTAACAATATCTTATTATGCGGTGATTTGCGCTCATACATCTCTCGTAATTTTTTCCAGATTTGATCAGGCTCATCAATATTTGCAATATGATGAAACACCTTATCGTCGACCCATTGTCGAATTTGTGCAACTGTCTTGATCTTTAATCTCCGCCACTTTGTGCCATCCCCCTCGGGTTTTGCAGTATCACCTTCGATTGGATCATAAAGGTCTCTGCAATTCAGATAGTCTCTCATTCGAGGTTTTCAAATAGAATAATTTGGTCATGTCAGCACAAGCATCCGACTAGGGGCATTATTCTCCTCCATTAAATTTATGCAATTTGATAATCCAGGCTCTGATACCATCGTTGGAAAAAAGTTGAACAATATTGCGGAATTATCTTATTTCCCTTAATACATAATTTAAATGGGGTGATGACAATAATAAAGAGAATTAAATCAGACCAGAGGCACACAAAATTTACGTGGAAAACCTCTAAAGGTGAGAGGAAAAAACCACAGGAGCGAGCAGCAAATCTTCCACTATGAAAAATAACAAGATACAAAATTTCTTCTCTGATCTCAACAGAGGAATACAGAAGTAAAAACCTCAAGAAATAATCTTGGATCTCATAGAATAATCTCTTTGGAAATCGGAATAGAAGTCAGAAAGATCTCACTGAAATATCAGAGATTGATAAGAAGACCGTAGAGAATCTATGCCTGAAGTTTTGTTGAAAACGAATCAAAACTCGTCTCCAAACGAAACACCTAAAACTTTCTCTCTCCTTTCTATTTTTCTCTCTTCTCCTCGGTGGATGTGCAAATGCAGCGGCCTTTTTCTTCTCTCTCGCGCTCAGCAACCTCACGGCTCCAATCCTTTTATACGTGATAGGACAACATGTTGTACTTGGACTCAAAGTCCAGATTTAATCTTTTTTTTATTTCTTTATCTTGTCGGGCCCGTATAATTTAATAAGCCCAACAAATAGTGTTGCAAAAGTTTCAAATAATGCAATAGTGCCAAGTTTTACACAAGCACAATATGATCATATTATGAAATCAAGCACCATAAAGGGAAAAAAATAGCCAAATCAACAAGTATTTCTCTTGTTGCTAAATCAAATGGTATACAAGATAAATATAACAATGGAACTACCAATCACATGTCATCATCTTTATATTTGTTGGATGATGTTAAATTGAATATATCTTCTCATGTTGTGAGGTTGTCGGATGGTAGATTGTCCAAAGTATTGAACATGAGAGATCTTTAGTTAATGAATGAAAAAAAAATTATCTAATGTGTTGCACTTCTATATTTCAAGTTTGACTTGTTATCAGTTTTTAAGCTAACTAAGAATATAAAATGTTACATGAGTTTTTTGTGACTTTTGTGTGCAGGGCCTTTATAATAGAAGGGTGATGAGGTTTGGTAGAGAAAAAAAATGGTTTATATATTTTTCTTGCCAAATTCAGAGTCAAAAGTTATTGATCTGAAGCTATCTTTTGAACTTGATTTTTCTTTGCATATCAAAATCTTATGTTGTAGCATCAAAGACTTGGGCATAAATTTCTTATTAAACTCAAATATATTCTATTGTTAAAAGGATGTGTTGATCAATGTAATGAAATTTTTCAATGTTTTGTATGTCCTTTAGCCAAACAATCAAGAGTTTCCTTTCCGGTTAGTAGTAGGTTTGAAAAACCTTTTTCTTTACTTCATATGAATTTGTGGAGATCATATAATCACAAAACACACAATAATAAACAATATTTCTTAAACATTATTGATGATTGTACCCATTTATACTTAGGTCAGTTTACTAAAATATGAAAGTGACACTTTTTGTTCAATTCAACAATTCTTTACTTATGTTGGCACACAATTTTGTGGACAAATACAAAGGATTAAAACAAATAATGGTTTTGATTTTTTTTTAATTCAATGTGAGATAAATTGTTTTCTAGTCTTGCAATAGTTCATGAGAGCAGTTATGTTTATATTCCACAACAAAATGGGATAGTTGAACGAAAATATTAACATTTGCTTGAGGTGGCAAGAGCCTTGAGATTTCAATTTAATTTGCCAATAGGCTATTGGGGAAAATGTGTTTCCATCAATCATTTTCCAACTCTTTTATTGAACAATTTATCACCTTATAAGCATTTGTTTCAAAAGCAGTCTTTACTTGGTCATCTTCTAGTCATAAGATGATTAGCTTATGATACAAATGTATAATTATATTATGAGTTTGGTTCAAGAGCTACTCCTTCAATTTTATTGGGCTATTCTTATACATCAAAAGGTTATAGATTGTTAGATTTACATGCAAGGAGAATGTTCATAAGTAGAGATGTCTTTTCTTCATGAGAATTTGTTTTCATACTTTGCTCAAAATAATGTTGTGCCATATATGAGTTTTATTAAATTAAATTAAAATTTGGTTCCAAATAATGCAGTACAATCACAAGACACATCATGGAGTCATTTTCTTATTTTTTCTACAATAAACCTCTTTACTTGAAAACAGTCCTTTAACTGATAATCAGAAACAAATGTATTACCTACATCTTTTGTTCCAAATATTGATTAGTTATTGATATCTCAATATTGCATAATATTCCAATTATATATTCTAGTTCAACCTAATCATATTGTTCAACTTTGACCACCAATAAATCTAGTAAAGAAATCAACAAGAGCAACAAAATCCTCTATTCAGCATAAAGACTATTCTTTCTACTTATACTATATCTTCACACATGATAGGTCATAGCAACACATCTTAAGTTAACTCTACACAATATTTTGTAGCTAACTTTGTTGCTTATGATAATTATTCACATGATATCAATGTTTTCTTTCTAATATATCTAAAATAAAGAGCAATTGATTATGAAGAGACAAAAATAAATTCTAACTTGGTAGAGCCCATGAAAGAGGAAATCACAACCTTGGAAAATAATGGAATATGACAGTTAGTATCACAACAATAAGAAAAATGAGCAACTGGATGCAAATGGATATATAAAGCTAAGTATTTACCTAATGGTTCTTTAGAAAGATATAAAGAAATATTAATAACAAAGGATTACAAACAACAAAAAATGTATAGATTATATGAAAACCTTCTAGCTACTAGCTAAGCTTGTTTTAGTCAGGATTACTTTATCATTTTCAGCTATGAATAATCAACCTTTACATCAAATGAATGTGAATATGTCTTTCTACAAGGGGATTTGTATGAAGAGGTTTATATAAAACTGCCAAAAGGGTTTAAGAATCTAGGGGGAAGTAATTTAGTGTTCAAATTATTAAATTCCCTTTATGATTTAAATAAGAAAATTGATAGTGGAATTGCAAATTGACAACTACCTTACTTGCGGCAGGATATGAGCAAAGGAAGAATGAAGAGGTTTATATAAAACTGCCAAAAGGGTTTAAGAATCTAGAGGGAAGTAATTTAGTGTTCAAATTATTAAATTCGCTTTATGATTTAAATAAGAAAATTGATAGTGGAATTGTAAATTGACAACTACCTTACTTGCGGCAGGATATGAGCAAAGGAAGAATGATTACACACTTTTTGCTAAAAGAGATGTTCATAATATTGTAGTACTTTGATCTATGTGGATGATATGCTAATTATTGGAAATGATGCAAGAATGGTAGATGATTTGAAGGGTGCTTAGAATCCAAGTTGTAATATTAAGATCTTGGAGAATTAAAATATTTTCTTGGAATAGAAGTGGCAAGCACCAATAAAGGAATAGTGTTGAACTAGAGAAAATATGCTTTGGATTAATTTTAGAAGTAGGGTTATCATGAGAAAAAACATTCCAAAGTCAAATGGGATAGAATGCCAAGTATACATCAAACGAATATGATAATCTATTTCAGGTTAATAAAGAAGATGAGTTTCCTAGCAACAACTTTTAAATGATTGGTTGGAATATTATTGATCGTAATAGTCACTAGATCGGGTATTGCATTTGTAATGCAAACATTGAGCCAATTTATCCATGAACTCAAAGTTTCTCATATGCTACCATTAAGAATAGCAAGATATATTAAGAACAATCCTACTGTAGGCATCCTTTTGTCACCAGTAAAGGATCTTTAGTTGAGAGCCTTTCGTGACTCATATTAGGTAGTATGCCACTTAATCGGAAGATCAACAACATGATACTTATACATGTAGGATATAGTATGATTTCACGGAGATAAAAGAAACAACAATTTTTATAAAATCATATATAAAGCAGAATATGGAAGCATGGCAGCTACTGTATATGACATAATGAGAATAAGAGGACTTCTACATGGTTTTGGGATAAAATCATTGAATATAACACAACTTTTTTTTGTGGCAACAAAGCGACAATGTAGATTGCATATATATATACACACACATTATCATTCTATTAGAGAGAAGATCAATAAGAAGATAGTTTGTACAAATTATATTTATACTATTGAGCGAGTAGCAAATATAATGAAAAAGAAGATTAGGAGGTCACTAACATGGTAAGTTGCCTAAAAAACCTTAGAATGCTTGACATCCATGTTGTATCAACTTGAAGGGGATGTAGAAGAATCGAGTTGACACATGTCAATATTGTATTAGTGTTGTAGATGGATGTATAAATATGAATTGTTGGACTACATTCATTGCATCTTTTCGGATATTTTGAATATATATTTTTTCAGGTGTTTCATCTTTACTACATCGAGAAACAAGGCATGCATTTTTTTTGTCAAGATTATAAAATTATTCTACAATCAAGTATAACTCTACATAAAGATGCCAACATATGAAATAAATTTATTTCTCTAGATGGATCACCAACCTAAAACTATCGAGGGATGAGTTTATTCACAAATTGAGTGGAAAATCCAGCTTTAGGTTCACTACTGAAAAAAACCATCCCTACACATTGGTCACATGAAGTAAAGATTCAATCATCCTCAACATAAATAACCAAATGTAATGTGTTGAACAATACAACAAAACTATTTCCAAGCACATTGTCAAATATTTCTAAATGGAGCTTTCTAGAGGAAGTCTTCGAGAAATAAGCATTCACAATCTAGCGCCTCTAGATAATGACGATATGTCAACTTTAGACTGTTGCTTCATGTAGCATAAATCCAATAAGAGAACAACCAGACATGGTTAAGTTGTTACCCCCTTAGTAAATTTTACAAGTTGCAAATAAGGCTTAAGAAAGGCTTTAATTTTCACATTGGCTTCATTCGTTCCTATATTCACATTAAAAATTGAATTGAAGTCATGCTTCAAACGATTGGGGCCTGAATCTCGGGGAACCTCCTGGTCGAATCGAAGTTTGAAACCTTCAAGAAATGAAACTCATACCTAAATACATTTGCCTTGGGATGTCATGACATAGTTTGGATGCCAAAACACGGAGGTTTGATTCTCCTCTGATAGAAAGAAGGAAAGGCAGTTCAGGAAGGCAAAAGACAACATGTGCTTGTCTAGAGGGGTCTTTGTGTGCGGGCGTGCCAGTCCTGCATGCTACAACCCATGAGCATTGGGTGTCATTCGGATATCCTCACACACGTCATAGGACTTTTGTGTGGGACATGGCCATGTACGATGTCTAGATGAGGGTGACACATATATAATCTCTTTTAGTGTTTTCTTGATATATTTAGGCAGCAAAAGTATTGGGACACGATGAGCCGCAGAACAGTGTTGTGCTAGATGTCTTGAGCGGATGCTTTGACGAGCTTCAAGATGAGTGCTTGAGCGGGCGCTTCTCCGAAAGGACACGAGGCACTGAAGGGACTCTTGATGACTTTGGCTCCAAAAGTAGGCCCTATGTAAATGAAGGGAGTCTTGGAGCAAATGTTCACAATGCGGGAAGTCAATCCAGCTATTGAGGTATGCATACCAAATTTAACACAAATTCTTGAGAAATGAGCTAGGCTCAAGTAATTTTCATTAAACAACGCAAAGTGCTAAAACGGGATGATGGGTTAGCATGCTTCCCCTCAATATACCATAGCTCCAAATAATAAGTTGGCAACAAATAGAATGGAGAACCATCATCGGGGCGCATCCCATCATTGTATAGTTATTCCTATGTAGTTGGCAAACCTATGAAACTAGGTACAAAACTATTGTAAAAGGTGAAAATAAATGAGAAATCCTAGAAAAGCAATAAGATAACTTGGGATCGTTCATATGATGTCTCTTGACAAAAGTGGGCATGGCCCATGGGAATAGAGCTCCACGACGGGACACATTACGGAGTGTTGGCCTTGGCGCTTGCTTTAGCCACATGGTGACATTGCAAGATCGCGATGTTGCGTTGCTTGAACGGGTCAATTAATGGCCTGTGACATTATCCCCCACCAAAGTCGGAGACGTCCCCGAAGCTATTTCTCTAGGCTCTCTAGGTCTTCATCTTCAATTTGGACTTCGCTCGTCGGGTGATTGCTTGCCTTTGTCTTCTTCGCTTTGACTTCATAGTGTTACCCAATGCTAAGAATGTTTGCACCATTATGTGACTCACCAAGGACTCCTCCTTGGGTCTGCTTCACTTAATGATCCTTTGACCAATCCAAGGTCCTCAACTTTGTGTAGTGCCAGTGGAGTTTGTAACATCTACTATCTGGCTTCACGTGTTGATTCTTTGTCTGCCAAGATTCTTTTGGTGTCGACTTCTTTAGACTTCCACAATGTTGACTCGTTTAGTTTGGTGTATTGAAACTTTACTCCAACTCCATGGCATCTTCTGAGCAATTTCCAATGGAACTATGTGTCGTTGAAGGCTTTGAGGAAGCTCCAACATGTATGCGGTTTTGCACACCTTCTTCACAATTTGGAATGGGCCTTGGAAGCGATGACATTGTCCGAGTAAGTTGTCATCATTCTCATGATGTAGGCACGACAACTTAACATAAACAAACTCATCCACTCCGAACTTGACGCTTGATAATTCAGCAACCCTTCACTCATTGCCCAGAGCTGGAGGATCTTTGATATCTGTGGGAGTTGATTAGGGTCACGACAAGGGCACGACTTGATCCGTGCCACTAGCAGATGTGGCCTTGACTCGATCCGTCTTTCCTACGGGCGAAGTCACAGTCGAAGACTTTGGGTCACTAGTTTTTTATGTTGAGCCCTTGGCAACCCTTCAAAATGGGAGAAACTTTCACGGTAACGAAATGGTGCTCTTGGGATGAGTTACATTGTTGAGAGTATCTTGGATGTCATGTTCTTTCCCTTCCATGGAGACAATTCATGGGTTTTTCATATCATGGATCACCAAAGAGTTTGTGGACAACTTGATTGATGCGACGATATGGTCGAGGAAGTGCAATCCCACCAAAAGGCTATAGTCGTCCTTCGGGATGGCGGTTATGTCGATAGGCCTTGACCACTTTCCAAAACACACTTGGATTTCTTGAGCAATGCCTAAGGTAGACACAACTTACGAGTTCGCACTTTGAACTACACCATTGTCTCTTGAAAGCGGAACTTCGAATCTCTTCGAGACACTTTAGTGCTGAAGATGTCAAAAGCACTAGTGTCAATAAAGCCATTGAACTCCTTCCCATTCACTAGCACCTTGGTGAAAAGAAACATCGAGTAAAGGACATGCATGGCTCTGAAGTGATTGGGTGATGTGGAAGTATCCAATGAGGCTTCATAATCTTCTGCAGCCATCACAATTTGGACGATCCCCCAACCAATGCGGATTGTCGCAAATGTAGCAAGGATTTGGTGGATCTCGCTTGTGCTTATCCTTGTTATCAGGCTTCATCCTTAGGGGCGCTTGCTATAATCATCATTATGGGGGCTAGACTTCCACCAATTCAACGACTTGATTCTTCTCCCCCATCAATATGCTTACCATGGGGTTTTGGTGGCAATGGCCAAAAGAGAGCGAAGGTTGGGGAAACATTACCTGTCTCACTCCGTGCAAGCCCATGACTTTATCTTGTTGACGAATTTTACTCGGAGGATTTTCTCGTCCAGTTGGGGATTCTAAAGGTGGAGCTTGATGAATTCCTTGACATAATCCTTCAATGATCTTTTCTATTGGAGATGAAACAGTGTCATGTTCGCCTCCAAATCAAAATTGGCTAGGCAGAAGTGATCGTTAAGCGACTCACTGAATTTTTTCTATGTCCTAATCAGCTCCATGTCATCCTTATGAACGTCTTTGCAAATGTAGCGCCATGGAAGGTTGGTTGCATCTTGTAGGAAAAAGGAAGCATTAAGTATCATCCTCTCTTTCGAAGTAATGCCTTGGGCATTCATGTACTATCAAGCGTTCCAAAGGAAATCTTTAATTTTCTTGGCAAACCTCTCGCATTTGTAAGGTCGTGTCCTCGGGACATTGATGGGTCGTTGATAATGGGAAGGACCGGCTTCATACCCATGATCTCTTGTCGAGCGATGGTCGAGCAACTTCAGCTTATTGTCGAGCTCTTCTTTGAGTGCATCTCGCATGGTCGTCAGTTGGTCATCCATCGATTGCCTCAGGTTCATGATCATTACCTCCATGGTCTCCACTCAAGTATATAGCGACATGACTTCATTTTACACCTCCTCAAGGCCGCAATGAATCATGTGGCTGATGTGGTCCCAGATCATGCCCATCTCCATAAGCTGTTGGGCAAGCCGGTTCTCTAGCACAGACACAATGTCCTTGGATCTCACATGGCCATGCTCTTAGGCGAGCAATCCATTGCCTTGCTTCTCTAGGTCGTTCATCACCTCTAAATCGGAATCCATTGGAGCAACCTAGATCAATCCCAACAAAGTTACTCTAGTACCACTTGCAACAGGTCCTTTTGTGTGGGAACAAAAGGACCTGGGATCAAGATGGGCATTCGATTGGGTGCTTCTCCAAAGGGACATGGGACACCGAAGGAGCTCTTGATGGCTTTGGCTCCAACACGTAGGCCCCATCTACATGGAGAATATCTTGGAGCAATGGTCATAATGTGGGGCAATGTTCCCACTATTGAGGCATGCACATCGAAATCAACACAAATCCTTAGAAAATGAGCTTGAGTCAAACAATTTTCATTAAACAATGCAAAATGCTACAACAGGGTGAGGGGTTAGCATGCTTCCCCTAAGTATACCACCGCTTCAAGTGATAGGTCGGCGGCACGGAGAACCATCATCGGTGGCACATCCCACCATTACCTAGTTATTCGTAGGCCACTACTTGGCAAATCTATTACACTAAATACAAAATTATAAAAAAAAGTGAAAATACATGAGAGATACTAGGAAAGCATATGATGTCATTTGATAAAAGTGGGTATGGCCTATGGGAACAGGGCTCTACGGTGGGGCGTGTTGCAGAGTGTTGGCCTTGACATTTTCCTTGGCCGCATGTCGGCATTGCAAGGTGGTGGTGTTGCATTTCTTAAGCGGACCAATAAATGGCCTATGACACGTGTGACATCAAATGCAAGAACAATGTTTATGTTGTTGTGCACATGTGCTACGTGGAGCTCTTTGCTAGGCTGCACACCCAATTGGGGTCCTAGGACCTAGGAAACTAAGCCATGAACTAGTGCGGCCCAAGGCCCATGCATGAGCCCAACAAACTCTCACTCACATGCATTGGACCTGTTGGTGAACTTTATCCAACAAAATGGTAAATGGGTCATGCAACTCATGAATAAAAGCACAATTCTCTGCCAGCGTGTGACTGAATTAGAGAAACACAATTGTTTGACCACTTCTAAAATATTTGTCATGCTCATTAGGCATTGATGGCAACTTTGACAACGTGCAAACCAAATTATTGTAATATGTTAAGGTTGTACAATTGCTTTAGAGATTTTATAACTCATCATGTACCATATTTGATTCTCTAATGAAACTCTTCCTACTTAAGGAAGGTAGACGACCATTTGTATGCAAAGTGCAACAAATCTTCTCCTCGCCCTCCTTTCATCGATCTTGGGCTAATCATTTTCCTAGACATGGCTTGACGAGATACTTTTTTTCTCACTTTTGAGTATCCGTTGTAGCAGCACTAACCCACTTCTTTGAAATATAGTCAAATGTCTAAGGATAACATGTAGACCTTTGTGGTCTTTGGAGACTCACATCATGGAAAAGACTAGTAAGTCAATTCATCATGTCTCAAGGTCGACTTTGCATCCTTGATATTAAATTATGTGGATACTCTCACTAAAGGTGTGTGTGTCTTAACTCTATAAACATTGAATAGACTTGAGTCAAGTCGCATTCCTTTGGCATCTAATCTAATTCCCTTAACTCTTTGCCTTTCTATGGCGACTTTTTAAGGTCTAATGTTTGGCCTCTCTTGAAAAGACTTACTCCGAGTTATTGAAACTCTTTTTAATGATATCTTGAATAAATTATGGTGGTTTTTAGACCATTTCTACTTAAGAAATATTTTGATCAAAATCATTTCCTCTACATTGCCACTTCTCAAGCATTGAAAGTGTTTACTTTTGTGAGTGAATAAACTCATGTCTGATTGATGTACTCTGCACATACATAACAAAGAACATTTATAAAAAAATATAAGGTATTCTGATAAAAACAAAGGATCTTATTCATTTAAAATGTCTTTTTTAATATATCGTTTATAATTCTATACTCTACTTAAACCTAGGGCATTTACATATCTCAAAAATTCCTTTTGGGGTAATGATGTTTAGTGAATGGATCATTGATCATTTTGTCTATACGGCTATACTCAACTAAGATCTCTCTTTTACGTCTTTATCTTGTGTGAATTTATAGTTCATGTTGATATATTCTCTTTTGAAATGATATTTTTCGTCCTTTATATAAGTAATTAAATGGTGGCTTGATTATCGTGGTATAGAACCATTTTTCTTGCATCTTCTTAAGCTCGTTGATGTTGAAGGAATATTTTGATCCAAAGGTCTTGTTGATTGCAAACAGGCATGTTGCAAATTATGCATGGTATATAATGCAATCCTATTTTTTTGTTTCACCATGCTATATCACCATGATGAGCAGGAAAGCATATGTCGAAGTTCATTTATCAATGTTCGTGTATTCATTGATTCATAAACCTCAATTATAACATAAAGTGAGGTCTTCCAATGTTGACGCTCATGGTTTGCTTCTTGCCACTACCTCCCAATGTTGATTTCCAGAGTTTGTCTGATGTTGACTTACTATACCAACAAATAATATATATTTGGCCGAGTACACAATACTTTCATAGGCATGATTGTCAAGATCTCGATATAGATCTTACGATTTTATGATCTGGAGAGCCCTAATCAATCTCCATCTTAATGTGAGGATTTTATGAGTAAGATCTTAATAGGATCTTATTTTATGTCATATGATCTTACGAACTTATCCGATCATATGTGATCTCAAATAACTATTTTAATCATTTTAAAAACTATATTTTTATAATTTTAATAATAACAATTAACATAGATGAAGTTCAATATATTTTCTTACAAATTTATCAAATTGTGATTTACTGAAGTCTAATTCGAAATTTGAGTGTAAAAAATTATTAAAATATATAACAGTTATATTAAAATATATTATTTTATTAATTCGTAGGACCTTATGATCCTCAATTTGATTTTATAATTTTCGATCTTATGACTCTT
This sequence comes from Pontederia paniculata, assembly GCA_001647135.1. Taxonomy (NCBI): domain Eukaryota; kingdom Viridiplantae; phylum Streptophyta; class Magnoliopsida; order Commelinales; family Pontederiaceae; genus Pontederia; species Pontederia paniculata. The sequence goes on from LTAE01000819.1 coordinate 30,844, forward strand.
TACGATTTTATGTAAGATCTCGATCTTGACAATCTTGTTCATAAATAATAAGAGACATCTCTCTTTGTTCTTTCGAATTTTTACGACAAATTTTAAGACTTGAGGCTTCGCCTTTTATAATAGGGATATCAGTGGGTTTGCAACTATCCATACAAAATCGTTCTAAGACTTTCTTTATGTATGATTCTTGCGACAAAGCAAGAAATATTTTAGAATGATCTTGTTGAATTTTCACACCTAGTATGTAAAGCTACTCCACCCATGTTCATCATGTCCTGATTTTTGTTTGTGCATGTTTCAACTCCATATTTTCATACTAATTCTTTCCTGCTACTTGACAACTCCAATTCTTATATTCGGAGAGATAAATAAAGGAAACTTGAATAGAAACTGACTCAAACAAAAAGGAAATAAATACACTGTAAAATTATATGTGTAAATGAAAATTATGAAAAATAAACTAAATGATATTCATAAAATATATTTTTCTGCTTGCATCAGTGGTCTAATGAATGTCCATAGAATATAAAGTTTCTCCTACATCATCACATTTGTCGATGACTATTCATATTGTTGCATAGTATACATGATTTCTCAAAAGTTCAAAGTGCTAATTGCTTTGCACGATTCATGAACATGGCAAAATATTAACTTGATCGCAAGATTATGGTATTGGATACTTCGTGGATGTGAATATCTTTCTAAGATATTTAAGAAATTATGGTGATAAGAGTATAATTAGACAAGTAACCATAATTTGGGACCTCACAACAAAATGACATTGTAGAAAGGAGAAACTAGCACTCTACTCTAGAAGGATTGATCCGTAATGATGTTGGAAAATTAATCCTGCCATAACGTCGTGTTCTATTAGGATGAGAAGATTAGGATTAGTTTGTCTTTTACTCAAAGTTAAATTCTATCTTATGTTAAACTCTAGTGCTATAAATTAGACTGTCATGATCATGAAACACAAGTTCTCTAGTTAGAGTTCTTCATCAACTTCTTCTCTCCTTTGTTTTTCCCATCTCTTGCTCTGTTCTTTCTTCAAGTTCTACGTCGCCATTGTGCCGCTCCCAACAGATGATGCAAGTCAAGCTTCCAATATCATATTGAGGGGATGCCTTATTGGCTGCAACCTACATTTGAAATTGAGTACCATTCAAATATATTCCTTACAATCCTTAAAAAATTGGATAGACCGTAAACTTGACTCAAGTTATTTACACCCTTAGGGATGCATAGCATATATACTTGATAACTCCCATAAGTATGGGAAATTGGATCCTAAAGGAAAGAATTATGTCTTCATTAGATATCCTGACACTTCAAATATGTATTCATAGGAGAAAGAGGCGGAATGGAAATAAACAAAAAGTAAAGTGACATTCTTAGAAGCAGAATTTCTTGAGCAAGGCGAGATTGATATGTCACTTCACTTGAATGAAGGTGAAGGTCCAGAATTGATGGACTCTACATCAATCTATCTAGAAATTTGTCCATTCATATCTTGATTTGAGTGGGAGCAATACACCACCAACGATTGAACTTGAGTGTTCCCTTCATATGACTGCTAGAAAAGGCATTCAATATCAATGATTTGATATTGAAGCATTGCATGAAACTTACATAATAGGTTCATAAGATGAACATGAGCCTCAGTCTTTCTCAGAGGCCCTCTTGTCATGATCCAATAAAATATGGATAGAACCAATATTGGAATAAAAATTAGGGCCAGTAAAGAAAAACTATGTATTAAGTTTGGTTGATCGTCCACCTCACTAAAAGATAACTGGGAGCAAGTTGGTTCTAAAAATCAAACAAGGCACAAATGAATTTAGTGAGACATATAAAGTTCGCCTAGTGGTGAAATGTCTCACTCAATAAGAGTGCATTGACTATGAGAAAACTTTCGCACCATATTTCCTCCAAATAATCTAATTCTAGTTATAGCAACATATATGAGACTAGAATTATGTTAAATGGATGTAAAGACTAAATTTTGTCAATGGAGAACTAAATAAGGAGATTTGCATGAAACAACAGCCGGTCACACCCCTCCCACAATCAATTGTTATCAGCTATTTACAAAATTAACCAACTTTTCAATCCATGTTTCACATCAAAATTGGCCATTTTTAGACTCAAAATAGATAATTTTCTCACACAAAAAAAGCTAGGTTGAACATCAATGGATGATATTTAAAACTTGTTCATTAAGTGACCTTTCGATATTCGAATACGAGACCCAGGACTGAGTTTAATTGCACTATGACTAGGGCACTCCATCAGCACTAGAAAGACGTTCCTCACAATACTAAAGTATCATTTTGTGCCAATCACTTAGAGAGAAATGTAGACGATTTTGAAGGAGCGGAAAGGTTGTTCAACGATGTCTACCAAGGAGGAATTTGTGGTAGAAGATCAACCACAACAAAATTTGTCTATTCTCATTTTCTTTCTAGATGATCAGTTTAGTAACTTTTATTAGGAGAAAACTCATTGAACCATGTTATTCTCTTTAATTATATTTTTATTCTAAATTTTTATGAACTTGCATCTTATTTTTGTTTAGTCTTAATAGGTGATAGGGGTGTTCACGGGTCGGGTTTGACCCTACCCGATCTCAAACCCGACCCAACCCGATTAATTTTGATCGGGTTGGGTTGGGTCGGGTCGGGTTGATGACAAATTAATCATCGAATCCGATCCAACCCGATCTTCATTGGGTCGGGTCATTGATTTATCCGACTGAATTTTTTTTATATTTTTGAATTACTTTTTCTATAATATTTAATATTAATTATATTTTTAAAAAAAGAAATAAACATAAATTTTCAAAGGATTGTAATACTTTTCAAGTATATAAAGTATATATTTTAATTTTAAAGTAATATAAAATACTTATCAATAATAAATTGGTTCAAATATAATAAAAAATATATAAAAGTTCGGGTCATCAGGTTGGGTCGGATTGATCTGGTTCGAAAAATCAAAATTCGTATATGATCTGTTGATGATCGGGTTATAATCGGATCGGTTCGGGTTCGATCCGATCAACAATCCGATCCGATCCGATCCAATTGAGATTGGATCGGTTCGGATCGTCAGATTCATCGGGTCGATCCAACCCAGTGAACACCCCCTAATAGACGATTCTCATTAAATTTAATTAGTTAGTACTTTTAATATCAAATCTCTCTAATTTTCTAAATTCCATCATTAATTTAACTAAAAATATCTTCTGACTGAGACAAGCGAACTATTTCCTTCCAAACATGGGCCATGTTGCTATATTCCCTAATGAGTTTACACTTGATGTGGGTCATTTCAGACGTGACATGGGTCGTGTTACCTTTATTTTGTGTCATTTTTATCTAATGCAAGTATTATTCCATTTATCTAGTTTGAACTCAAAATTTGTGAATTATCAACTTAGTCAATTTGAGTTGTTAATAATTGAGGTTTGCACTTTAACGCATCATGTTTTAAGTTATTTTGGAATTGATTTAGAATTGAAATTCTAACTTAATCTTAAGATAAAATAGTTAGGCCATCCAATTTGGAGTCTTATATCTGTAAGGTGACCTTTCTGTCATAATCTCACATAATTATCTTAATTCTTTAGTTCAAGAGATAATGATGGGGATACATATTCAAACCCTATCTCCTTCTGAATCTGTTACAATTCTTTTTTGCACGAGATTTATCCTTTTAGATTTTTTAATTTTAGAAATAATTTCAACTTAAAATCTTCGCATTAGATAACAAATAAGGCCAAGAGATAAGAATAGATTAGTCTTCATGGGATCGACGACTCATATTCACTCTTTACTTAATATGATTAGTGCACTTGCTCTATATTTGTGATGTTGATTGCTCGCATTAACTACGCATTAATTATAATGAAAATTTGAGTCATTTTTCGTCCAAATGGTGTTCTAGTTTTAATGGCAATAACTTTATCCTAAAAAGCTTCTCTAGTTTGTTTGTTCATTTGATTTTGGCCAATGTGTCCTATCCTAGAATGACATTATGTGACATCATAATTTTCTTCAACAGATGACATAAATGAATAACTGTCAATGATAGAAGTAGTATTTAGAACATAGAAATCGATTTCTAGAAAAGCATCATATAAAGGAACATTGTTCAAAGATATGTTCATGTATTCGGAAGATAAACTTATTACATAACCAAACTTATCTAAGGTAGACACAAAAAATAAATTTTATCTAAATTCATAATTAAATGTAAAGAATTTTCCATTGTGAAAGAACCAACCTACAAGTTCCAATCCTTTTAACTTCAACTTTTTCATTATAAAAGATGATAAGTATGATATTTGGCATCCCAAGATCCAATATCCGCGAGAGGAACAAGAAGTTCTTGAGATCATCTAACAAGTCATGATTGAACCTGTAGCCATTCACACTACCCAAGGGGGATGTGGAAGCATATCACGCATAGTTATGCAGCTTGCATCACATTGCTAAACCCGATGAGAAACCCTATCATGTGTGAGTTTGAAGTGTACAAGGAACCTTTTGAACTTTGGGAAACACTCCACAACAAGTTTGAAGAGACAACAACTACAAGGCATTGTATTCTTACGATCAAATTTGACTTCTAATGAAAGCGGCCAAATCATACGATGAGAGAGCACGTCTTTGGGATCTCTAGTATGATTCGAGAACTCTAGAATGCATGACAAGTGCTCTATGATGAGCAAAAGATGCATGCTCTAGTACACTCTCTCCATTAAAGTTGGGAACACATGCACTATAATGTGATGCATAATGATAATGTCAAAACTATTGATTCTCATCACTTTGGGATGGACAAAGAGACCCTAGAGGCTATAAACTCTTTGACATCCAACATTAGTTGTCAAAATTGTTGGACATATCGTTAGCACAAATCCCAAGCACAAATGCTATAGAACCCACATGCGTACAAAAAGTCCACAAATGCCGGATCACAAAAGGCCTTTGGTCATCAACACGAACGTGACAAGTGTGGCGACAGAAAGACATAAGAAAGGAAAAACACTACAATTTGTGGTACTCATGATCATTTGACTCATAATTGCATTGAGATAAAAAAAGGTTTGTCCTAACCATAAGTTCTACTTATGTTTGTACTCATGCTATAGTTATTGAAACTTGCCATGAATCGCATGGGAGCAACCGAAACGAGGGACTTCATAGAATTTCGTCAACTTACTACGAGCTTAATATTTGAGGCCATAGACTAGTTTTTGTAATAGGATAAAAGGAGAAGTCAATATTATCCATATGTAATTTTGTCGCAAATATTTAAAATAATAAAATGATGACACCGAGTCGTGTCATTGAGAGGCTATTATGATTCCACTTCATGAGAATAACTATCATTTAATAATTTAATAATGCGCCAAAATAAATCTATTCTATGAATTTTGGATCAATTGATAATCCAAAATCAATGAAACATACTTTGTGGCACATAGTATTTTCTAATATGGCCATGACAATGATACGAGAACTTCCATGAAGGGTGTCAATTAAATGGTTATAAGCACCCTTCGCCTCGATACTAAAATAATAAAATATTATATTATCACTACCACACATTAACCCTATTTTTAGAAAATGCGTCGACAATGCATCACTTGCAGAAAGACATCGGATGTTCGTGCCTTAGTCCTATAAATAGAAGTATTTATGTTTCAAATGTTTCGTAGCATAGATTTGTATACTCAAACTAACTAATATTTTTGTAAGGGTTTTCTAGATTTTTATGAAACTTGTATTTACGTGAGAAAATTCATTCATAGCACGTTTTTTTCATGAGTGAATTATGTAAATCTCGAGAAAAAATCAGTTTCTAGCGCATAGAATAAAAAATTAAGAAAAATGCCATATGAGTTTCGCAAATTAGTCCTCCTCTAATTTCAATGCATAAAATAAAAAGGATCATCGTGCATCAAATAATTCGCTACGGGAATAGATTATAATATAAAAGTTAACTTTTTATCATGCATGCCCTTTTTAATTCTAGCCAAAAGAGAATTAAAAAATCTCAATTAATATAATACATAGTTAAAAAAATATGGCAGCATGCCATGGTTTGTGTTGAAATTATAAACCATAATTAAATGATTTGGCAATTTAATTCTTTGAATAAATTTTATGCATATTGAATTTCATAAGAAAGATATACTAATTGCATAATGTAGTCTCTTGACATTTTTGCAACTAATATATGCATATTCTATTCAACGGCACTAGAATTTACCAGAAATTTTTTCTTGAAAAATTTAAAAAAATCTAATTTTCATGACATAATATGTGCAAATATGAATTTTTCATAAAATTTCATTAATCGCATGTAAACAACTAATTGCAATTGAAAAAAAAATGTGCACTAAACTCTCAAAATAAGATATAATTCGAATATTGCAATTAAAAATATACACCATGATCTTGAATTGATAAAATTCAACAGAAAACTATTCTGGAAACTTTCACAAATTTCCTAATTTTTTGGATATATGCATATATGAATTTTCGATAAAAATTCCGTAACTACATGGAAGCAACTTTTGCAACATAAAAGATAATTGTGCACAACATTCTCCAAAGCATAAAAGATTATTTGAGAATTTTAAAAATTTCATAGTTTTCCACAGTACACTTAACTTGAGATGTCACCACATAGTTTGGATGCCAAAATACAAAGTTTTGTTGCTCCTTTTATCGAAAAAAAAGAGAGGCTGTGCGTGGAGGCAAACGAAAGCACGTATTAAGACTAAAAAATTAATAATCTTAAATCCAGTTCCTAAAGTTATTAATACTAATAATTTTAGATATGGATGGATCACATCAGAAAAAAAAATATTAAAAATATCGTGTGAAATTTAATTGTAATCGTTATTTTTAAATTTATGATCGTGATTCATGATTAGAACTATTTATATATAAATATTTTATGTATAAAAGGTGCAATTTTTATATGAATATTTCTGACGTAAATCACAATTATATATTCAAATTTTAATAATTAAGATTAGACTTCACACTATATTAATAAATTATTTGTTCACACCTACATTTAATCCGAAAAAATTCTTATCAAGAGCAACATAAGAGGAGTAAAAGTGAACTAAAAAATTCTGGGTGAACCAATTATCAATTATGATGTACTCAAGCAATCAATCTGTCAATTGGTAAAAGTTTGATGCATTATGGCTCGTGAAATGTCAAAGTAGGGTCGTGTACAAGCAAGCTCTCATAGCAGACTATATATACGGAGTCTCATGTTATTGGTTTTAACTTTTAAGCAAAACAGTTTTCGGGGGTTCATGTTGGAGCCCTCAAAATTTTTGAGTATAATTATAAGTTCTCTAAAATTTATTTGTTTTCATTTATAATTTTGATTCTAGAACCAATATCTTTTTACAGTTTTTTTCTAAAACTAGAATTTTTTATGCATTTATTATTTTCATTTATTTACAAAAGTTATACTTTTTTAGGGCCGTGGAGCATGATTCCACATGCTATTTAAATAATTAAATAGAATATTTAATCATATTTTTTTAAAATATTATGATGGCAATGTTAAATATCAACAGTTGTTATTGCAATCCAAATAAAGATCAATAATTTTTTATTTTAAACATCATTTTACTTAAAGTAAGTTTGAGCTAAAAACTATAACCAATAAAAATTCTTTTCAGATTTAAATGTAGACGGTGAAGATAAATAAAGATAACTAATTATTTGAAATTTCATGTATAATAGGATGCATAATAATAAAAGTAAATATTCATTTGTTTCATCACTTTAAGCCTACTTTAAACTATACATATTTAAATATCTAAACTATATATACCCACACATTTAAATATAGCTCCATCTCCGACTGGGATTGGAGTCATAGCAAACCGCTGCATGTCTTCTAATCTTGGACTACTATCAGACGTAACCCTTGCTTTTCAGACTATCCACTGCATCCTTGATGATTTGCTCCATGGTCCTGAACTCCATGCCCAGCTGAATCAGTTTCTTGGATGGATGCTGAGCTCTCAATAGTCCAGTTTGGGTATCTTCAGGAAAGCTGGCAATAATCAACACAAGAACATCATCATGATCACACTTTATTTAATAGTAGCAGTAGCTAACAGTTTGCTGGATTAATGTTCTCCCTTATTAAGAAACTCAATTACCTGGGAACTTTGTAATCCGGGAACAGCTCTGCAACCTTGGATGCGAAATCACTCCAATGACATATGGATTCAGCACATAAATGCCTTCCAGATGCTGAGGGGGTTTCATATAGAAGAATTTGAGCCAAGGCCACATCTTTGACATGGACTGATCCCATGTAAAAATCTGCATATTCTTCAGAGCAGCCTGATAACAGATCAGGAGATGTAGTGTCATTACTTGTCAAAAGGTCGATATCATGGTAAAAGATTAGATTGTTTCTTGTGGTGTCATCACTATTCTTTAGTCAATCAGCTAATCAGTTTATCTCACAATCTGGACTATACACCTCTTCTTTAGTGCGCACTTAAGAGATAACAAAGAAACAAACTTGCATCATGATATCATATCTCTCATGGTTCTTAGTACTAAAGAAACAAACTTTCGCATTTAATAAGATATTTATTATATTTTATGAGTTTTTCAGTCATTGAATTATTTATTTAAAGTAGTTGGTAATATCCGGATGTGTTACATTGCCATTACTCGGCACATGTCTGACAGCATAAGGAAGATTAGATTGTATCTTGTGATGTCAGCATTACTCTTTAGTCAATCAGCTAATTAGTTTAAAGAAATTACAAAGAAACAAATTTGAATCAGAAGGACATTCTCGGATGATGGGCCAGTTTCTGAAAGAACAAGATTCAGTAACCATGACTTCATACCTCTCATGGTTCTGAGACCTAAAGAAAGACAACATAAAAAATATATATTATTGTGTTTAGAACAAGGAAAAGAAGAAGCCAAAAAAAAATAAAAAGGTTAAGAAAGTAAAACCAAGTCATAACACTAACTAGTAATTGGCACATCAAAAACCCACTTAGGGGTATCCTGAGTTACATAAGTGAAATAATTAGCTAATCTCTCTAAAAGCACCAAACAACGAGGTTAAAATTAAGACACAAAATATGTTGCACTATTTTCAAGGATGTTTAATCCCGTCGGGCTTCTGTTTTATGGATTACGATATTCTTTAAAATGGATGAAATAAAATATAAGTTTGATTTAAAGGTAATTTTTTGCATGGTCATTCGGCATGAATATTCTTACTTTTCTCTTTTTGAGACTCAAACACTATTAAAATTAATAAGCGTCATAATTATTGAATTTGCAATAGGTGAATCAAATGCAAGTAAAAATATAACATAAAATTATTGTACACTATCAGAATATATTTAACTATTATTTCGTCTATATTCCAAGATCAAACGCCGTCTTAGTGGTTTTGTTTTATATTGCAAAGGGAAGATTTTTAGGGGATCTGCAAGAAGATGCATTGACCCTGATGGATCGGGTGCCAGTTGCATAAATATTGACCCACTCTAAAAAGGGAAATCCAAACAGGTCATTTTCCCCCCTGATGAATCTTCATATAAAATTATAAAGATCCAAGTAAATTAGTTACCCAAAGATCCAACTGGACTCGGAACAATATTCATAGCAAGTTGGACCTTATTTATTGCCAATATTAACGATTTGAGAGAGAGAGAGAGAGAGAGAGAGAGAGAGAGAGAGAGACCTTGAAGAAGGCGAAGGACTATGGTCATACTGGAGTTGATGGCTGGCGGAATTATTGGCCCCATGACAGCGCCAGGATTCAGCACCACCACGTCCAGTCCACTCTCCTTGGCGAACTCCCACGCTGCCTTCTCCGCGAGGGTCTTCGACGCCGGATACCAAATCTAAACACGTACATATTAGCTATCAACGTTAAACATTGTCTTTTACAGTAAAATCTTCTCAATATCGATTTTGTTCTTTCTCTTTCTCTCACCCCGTGCTGCCGGCAGTAGTCGACGTCCGTCCAGCAGCTCTCGTCCTTCACCACGTCGGCTGGCCACCGGGGGCTCGGCATGATGGCCGCTGTAGACGACGTCAACACCACCCGCTTCACGCCGCTCTCCTTCGCCGCCCGCAGCACGTTGAGCGTCCCTTTCACCGCCGGAACAAGCAGCTCCGACTGTTCGCGTAGAAATGAGTAAAACGAATCAAGGAAGAAAATTTGCAAAGAATGGGATTGGGGACCTCGGGATCGCGGACGGTGTCAATGATGCAGGGGGAGGCGAGGTGGAAGACGCCGACAGTGCCGGAGACGGCGTCAAGGATGGAGGCCAGGTCCAGGAGCTCGATCTGGAAGAGCCGGAGACGGGAGGCCGCGCCATCCAAGGCGCGCAGGTGCGCCGTCTCGGTTTCGTTCCCTGCGCGGTGAACTGTGTTACCAAAAGGCAGACTCATACTCTTCGGTGAAGCCAGAGGTGGATGGAACGGACGTCCACTACCATGGCTCCAAAGGGGCGGACTATTTAAGCTTGGGACGTTTGGTCGAGTAGCTGCTTACCGATGTCCATGACGGTGGCGTGCACTGTGTAGCCGCGGTCGAGGAGGAGGCGGACGAGCCACGAGCCGATGAAGCCGCTGCCGCCCGTCACGCAGACGATCTTTTCGGTCGACGTATCCATCTCCAATCTCTCTCTCTCTCTCTCTCTCTCTCTCTCTCTCTCTCTCTCTCTCTCTCACCCACCCACGCAGCCCCTCCCTCCCCCAAGTGGCTGTGAAATGAAACCATGGCCACAAAACAGCCAAATCCAACATCATATCACAGTGCATGATCCCCAAAATTTGTGTGTGTGTGTGTGTACGAGAGAGGTAGATTCCATGCACCTCTAGCACATCCCACATTGTGAATCCAAATCCATATTTTATGATTGTGATGTGCTGTACATGCAGTTGCTTCAGCACAGAAGCCATTCCATTTCCTCACACTCAGTGGTCTCTCTTGTTCTGATATGATCATGTATGTGTTCAGCTTTTTGTTGTTGCAAGCAATCAAAACATTGTATGCTGACTATTTTTTTTTTATCTTGAACTGGAGGAGGAGCTTGTGACATTCCATCCGATGCCACACAGGTGCAAATTGATGAACCTGGACATAAAGCAAGAAGCCTTTTCCCCATATCCAATCTCTCTCTCTCTCTCTCTCTCTCTCTCTCTCTCTCTCTCTCTCTCTCTCTCTCCCTCCTGCCTTCTGTTTGTAATCTCCTCTTTTATTGTCTATCAGTAGTACGGTCAACGGCGGTAGTGAGGATAATGTGGGACTCGCCTGCAGTGAGCTAAACAAACAAGTTAATGAAAAAAAAAATATTATTATTGTTATTATTTAAAAATGAGAGGTGTGAAGAATTTTTTTTCGGAACGATGTAGCATTTTTCTTTTGTCATTTATTTTATTTGGATTTCAAACATTGAATTATAAATTATGTTCATAGACTTAATAAACGACAAATAAATAATTATATAATAGATCATAGGAAAAAATGGAACTCTAAATTGGAAGTTTAGCCCAATGTTGCGCTCTCTGTTGCGCTCCTTCGCTAATTTTCAATTAATGATTGTAATATTACCAGCAGTTTATGTAGAAAATTCACTATAGAAGCCCACAAATGCCGCAACCCACCAGTGCACGCGAGTCGAGATAAGTCCTCGGTTGATTCGTTGCCTAAAAGTATTTAAACGCTCGCCTTATTTTCCTCTCTCCTCATGTCTCCTCTTTTGCAGGTTAGGGTTTTGACGTGATGGAAGAGTCTCCGGTGGTTTGCCGACGACAAAGAAGACGAGTTGAAGAAATCACAAGCTTGGTGCATGAAAGAACGAAACGTATTAAGAAGAAGTGCACTCGAGAGAACGTGGAGAGAAAGAAGGAAACAAACTGAGGAGCATTCAAGTTCTCCTCCAACTCCTAGGCCGAAACCAAAGTTCTGTTTCTTTCAGATAAGTGTCTCCTTTACATTTCCTATGCTTTTATACTACATTTTCTATATCTCTTCAATCTTTTCTTAGTTCTTTTTACATTACAAAGTCTTTAAGAAAACACCGACTCTTCCTTAATCTCTTGTGCTTCTCCTCTTCTGTGTTTTTGTTGTCTTCACTTCTTTTTGTGCTTTTGCTGTCATCGTTTCTCTTCGCACTTTCTTTCTGGATTTCTGTGATTTTGTTGTCGTCATTTCTCTTCGCACTTTCTTCGTAAGGGCTGAAGCAGTCCTGCCACTGACGTAGTGCAATATTTGATCCTTTGACATATCTGGCACTGATGAACAAAACTTGTGACAACAGATTTACATCCTTCCCACACAAATTATGCATTCAATCTTTTGTATGTCTTGAAGATACCCAGATGACCTCCGATTGGTATCTCATGAAATTCTTTTGATAATACAAGAATCAGTGTAAAATTAGAAGTAAGATATATCCTTCCCTGCTTATATAGTAGTCTATCCCTGTAGATGAAATCCTCATAATGCGATCGGTCCGTTTGCACTTTAATAATCAACTCTTGTAATTGTTGATTATTAACATATTCTTGCTTGACATGTTCATAGACATGAAAAATGGGCATTGTTAATCCACAAAAAATGGCCTCCATCACATGTTACCTGGATAATGCGTCGGCAACCTTGTTTTCAGATCCTGGTTTGTAGACAATAGAAAAATCATATCCGCAACATAACATTGTTGTTCTAGAGTATGAATGACCTGAGTTAAGATCTCTTTAGGCTTCTGTGATCTATTCTAATGACAAACGGACGGCCCAATAGATATTGTCGCCACTTATGCACAGATTCCACAATAGCTAGCATCTCCCTCACATAAACTGAAGCACTTTGTAGAGTAGGACTTATTTTTTTACTATAGTAACATACTGGATGATTGTCTTGCAAAAGTACTGCTCCAATACTTGTTCCTGATGCATCAATCTCCACTACAAATAAAAGGCAATTGTAGTTGTATCATTCCAGTTGAAATTGTCTTTCTTTAAAAGATCAGTGAGGGGGGTTGGCAATTGAAGCATACCCTCTTACAAATATTCAATAATATCCTGTAAGTCCCAAAAAGCCTCTTAACTGCTTGAGTGTTTTTGGCATGGCTCATTCTTTAACTGAAACAATCTTATTATCACCAGGCTCCACCCTGGCTTGAGAAACTATATGACCTAAATAGTCAATTTTCATACGTGCAAAACAACATTTGCTTTGCTTGACATAGAATTGATTTTCTTTGAGACACCTCAATGCTATAGATAGATGTTCTAAGTGAGAAGTCAAATCCTTGCTGTAAATCAGGATATCATCAAAAAATACAATGATGAACTGTCTTAAATAGGGACCAAACAGTCGGTTCATGATTTCTTGAAATGTAGAAGGTGCATTAGTAAGACCAAACGGCATAACCAAGAATTCATAGTGGCCTTCATGAGTCCTAAAAGCAATTTTAGGTACATTTTCAGGAGCCATACGAATCTGACGATATCCTGCTCTCAAGTCCAATTTAGAAAAGTAGGCCACACCATTGAGTTCATCCAGTAATTCATCTATTGTAGGTATAGGAAACTTATCCTTTATAGTGATGTTATTGAGAGCTCTATAGTCGATGCAAAATTGCCATGTTCCATCTTTTTTTTCTTTACTAACAACACCGGAGAAGAATAAGGACTCGAGCTATGTTGGATAATACCCTGATCCTTCATCTCTTTGACCAACTTTTCTATCTCATTTTTTTTGGAAATGTGGATACCTGTAAGGCCGCATGTTAACTATTTTACAATTTTTGAGTACATGAGTATGATGTTGTACTTCCCGGAAAGGTGGTAGAGTTGTTGGATTAGCAAAGACAATATCAAAATGTTCCAATAGTTGCCTGATTGACTCATCTTGTCCTTTTTCTTCACCTTCTTTTCCTTCATCCACCATTGATAAGTGGAACTAAGTCATGACTGCATCTGCCTTTATCAATTTTTTTAATTGGTGGTGAGTCACAGATTGTGGTTTCTTCAGAACTTCCCCTCTGAAGAATACTTTCTGTCCCTGCCTCCAGAATTTCATAGCCATATCTTAATAATCCATTGTAATATGGCCTAGTGTCTATAACCACTAGACTCCAAGGACCACCTCAAATCCTTCAATAGGAAGAACATAGAATTCCTCTCTGAATTTAACATCCTGTATCACAAACTCAACTTGTGAACATTTACCTTCGCATTTCAACTTCTCACCATTTCCAATCATCACATTAAAATATACTGAAGGAGTAATTGTCAGGCCCAATCTATTGGCAGCTTGCTTCTGAATGAAATTATGTGTAGAACCGCTATCAACTAGAATTGTAATATTATGTTGCCTAACTTTCCTTGTCAGTCTGAATGTCTTTGGCAACACAACTCCTGTTAACGCATGCAGACTTATTTCCAAAGCTTCTTCTATTTCATTACTGTTTCTTGACTCAATTATTCTGTCATCTTGATTCTCATCAGTAGTTAATAGTAATAAGAATTTAGGACGACATTTATGCCCTTTGTGGAATTTGTCGTCATAGTTGTAACATAATCCTTTTTCTCTTTTTTCATCATCTTTTCTGTTGTTAATCTTTTAAGTGGTAAGGAATTAACTTCCTCATTAGATTTGGAACTGCTACCTATAGTCGGTGTAATACTCGATCCCCTGAGAATTAGATTGACCTCCTGCTGGTATAGGAAATGACGGTTGATTCGTTGACTTAGTAATAGAGGCTACTGATTGCCCAATAGGTCGATAAGAATTTGTTCTATAATTGCCCCCATCATTTAACTTCTCCTCCAGTAACTTAGCTAATCCAATAGCTTGCATAAGTGATGTAGGTTTGAACGATTGCACTTCTCTCCTAATTATAGGTTTTAATCCTGATATGAAACACGATAATAAAAAAGATTCAAATATGCCCATAATCTTATTCGACAATCGTTCAAACTGCGATTGATAATCAAGAACAGTTCTAGTCTGAGTTAATTTGGATAAAGCTCCTTGAAAATCTTCAAATTCTGAAGGTCCGAACCTGACTTCTAATGCCTTCACAAATTAAGACCATGAACTGATCTGTTTATTCCTTACATCCATTGATACCATTGAAGAGTTGCACCTTCAAAAGTGAACAAAACAACAGTAATTCTACTCTCTTTTGTAATTTCATAAAAATCTAGGAATTTGTTCAGCTTTAAAAATCCATCCGAGAGGATCTTCTCCCCAGAATTTAGGAATTTCCATCTTCATATTCCTCAAGAATCTCGTCGTCGTCGTCGTTGTTTGAGATTTATTACTTGTTCTTGATACCGATTGCATCGATTGTTGATGACATTCATCTTCTTGTGCAGGTTGTTCCACTTCTTGGCTAGCGATTCATACTTGGAATTGAGAGAATTCATACCTTCTGTAAACGCCTAGAAATGCTACTCTACAAAACTCTGCAGCTTATTGACAGATTCCTCCATTCTTGCCCATCGAGTACCCTCAGCCATGCGTTATCATCGTCGGATTCCGCTTCTTCCTCCAACGGTCGCAACTTCTCTCAATGAAAGCACCAATGTTGCGCTCTCTGCTGCGCTCCTTCGCCAATTTCCAATTAATGCTTGTAATATTACCAGTAGTTTTGTAGAAAATTCACTGTAGAAGACCAAGGATGCCGCAACCCACTAGCGCACATGAGTCGAAATAAGTCCTCGATTGATCCGTTGCCTAAAAATATTTAAACACTCACCTTATTTTCCTCTCTCCTCATGTCTCCTCTTTTGCAGGTTAGGGTTCCGACGTGATGGAAGAGTCTCCGGTGGTTTGCCGACGACAAAGAAGATGAGTTGAAGAAATCACAAGCTTGGTGCATGAAAAAATGAAAAGTATTAAGAAGAAGTGCACTCAGAGAACGTGAAGAGAAAGAAGGCAATGAACTAAGGAGCATTCGAGTTCTCCTCCAACTCTTAGGGTGAAGCCGAAGTTCTGTTTCTTTCATATAAGTGTCTCCTTTACATTTCCTATGCTTTTATACTACTTTTTTCTGTATCTCTTCAACCTTCTCTTAGTTCTTTTTACATTACAAAATCTTTAAAAAATGTCGGCTTCTTCCTTAATCTCTTGTGCTTCTCCTCTTCTGTGTTTTTGTTGTCTTCACTTCTTTTTGTGCTTTTGTTGCTGTCGTTTCTCTTCGCACTTTCTTCCTGGATTCTGTGCTTTTGCTGACATCGTTTCTCTTTGCGCTCTTTCCTGGTTTTCTTCAAGCCCCTTCTCCTGTTCCTGGTTTTCCGACACCTTCTCTGTCTTTGTCGTTGTTTTCGTCATCATCTTCTTTGTCTCCTCCTTTGTTTCCTTCTATGTTTTCACTTCATGTCTTTTGTTTCTCAGTCATAACACCCAACGTGTCAATCAATCTTGTAAAATATAGATTGAGTATCCACTCGGATGGATATCTCCATTAAGCTAAATAAAGCGGATAATTAAAATATATATTAAGAAAAGAATAAAATATGAAAAAAAGAGTATGCAAACGCAAACAGATCAATCAATCAATTCTAGGAGTGATAATAAGTCGGATTTAAATAAAATTTGATCCGATTCAAAAATAATAATATTGGGTCGGGTTAAGATAAAAAAAATTGAGCCTCAATTCAAAAATTTCGAATTGAATCGGATCAAATCATCTGATTGAGCCATTCATCTTTTGAATTTCAATTTTTTTATATATCTAAAATTTTTATAAGTAACAATATATTTTTATTTTAAAATAAAATATTAATAAAAATAAATAAAATTAATGATAAAAATATTAAAATATAAGTAGTTTAGTATTAATTACTAATTTTATTATATTAATATTATAATTTTAGATCGGATCAAGTTTTAAATTATCGAATAATTAAATAACTCACTATCCGATCAAAAATGAATTTGGCCGGATCGAATTTGATTCTATTCAAAAGTAGCGATTCCATTCAATTCTATTCAAAAATAATCGAGTCGAATTAAATTGATCGGATCATATTAAATCCGTAATCAATTCAATCACAAATCAACATAAAATCGGTCTGAGTTACATTATAACTTGGAATTGATTAATCCGGTTTGGACCATAAAAACGGATTAGCCCATCAAAATTGATTGAACCCCATTTTATTTATTTATTTGGACTTATGAATTAGGTTAGGTTTTAAGGTTCAAGATAAAACAAAATAAGGGTGGAAAAGGAGTAGTTGCCGAGTCTACTTCTCTGGTTTGTCGTCTACTTTTTTGGTCTCTCCATCATTTATTTATTTTTCTCTCTTCGTCTCCGGAGAGATTGGAAGGAGAACAAATATTTATTGCCTCTTGCACGCCGCGACCAATTAGACGAATTGTCACGGTTTCACACTTTCATCTGATGCAGATTTTTTTTTTTTGATCTTTTCCTTTTTTTACATTTAATTTTTCGTTATTTTCGAATTTCCTTTTTGCATGGAAAAATTGCTTAAGATATAGAAGTATACAAGTGTAATTTTTTCCCTATATTCCTTTTGAAGTATCATTATATGAATGCAATCATGAATACTAACGGCTGTTTAGAAGAGAACAAAAGAAAATAAACTTTTGTTTTCGTACTTGAAGTCGAATATCCTTAGAATTAAATAACTTGATCAATAATTTTGACCGTCGGTGAGATTATCAATCGAAAGAATAAGAGTTAATAACTTTGAATTCGAATATTAAAAATATTATTTTGATTAGTATTTATTTTCATCGCATTCGTTTAATTTTCGAATTAATCATACGCTAGTAATTCTAAAAATCGATGAGTTTAAAAAAAAAAATGATCAATGAAATAATTGTGATTCTGTTCACTACTTTGAAATGTGAAAAAGTATTAATTTTGAATTTTGCTACAGTAAAAATTGGTCTGAACAACAAGAATTTGTCCATTTTTTTTATTTTATATAATTATTTAAGGTGTTTTTGTATTAATACATTTAGTTATATATTTGAATGAACTAAAAATATTTAAGGTGCTTGAATGAACTAAAAATATTTAAGGTGCTTGAATGAACTAAAAATATGAAGTTCCATTAATGTTTGAATGAATTGTATAAGAACCAAATAGTAAGATTTTTTTAGATAAATAAATTTATTGTAGATAAAAATAGTTGTTAACATAAAAATTTATTTCTATAAATCTTAATAAATAATAAGCTTATATATAATATATTAAAATATTTATTAAAGTTAAATAAAAATAATTTTAGAATTATATTTGAGTTAGTATAAAATTAATAAAAGTGTCAAACATCTTATCGTTTGACACAATCCACCCAACTAAACTTGTGTTGTGACATGGCCAATGAAAAAAAGGAATTTGGGTGATCTCCATAAAAAGCACGAAGTACCAAAGTCAAAATTGGGTCACATGTTTTGATATCTTTTGAGTAATGCTATATTCTTCTAATCATTCTCGACACACATGATAATTTTAACAATTTTTGAGAATGATTAAAATATATGAGTATTAAGAGAATTTTTAAGAGGATGAATTAGAATGATGTATCATTTTCCTATCTCAAATTATGTGTCATTTGTCTCTTTAACGAGTAGAATATAGGATTTTCCAAATTTGAATGACTTTAATTTTATAGATTGATTCTAATAATGTTTAGATGAAATAAAATATAATAATGATAAAGATATTTCAATAAGTGTTTGAATAAAATACAAAAATCGAAAATATAAAATTTATTAAATATAAGATAGTAAAATATTTTTTTACAAAATAAATTTGAATAAATAAAATTAGTCTCATGGATAATATCATAAAATATTTTATGAAACTTTTAAATTTGATGTTTAATAAAATAAAATATTTTCATAAAATTAATTTTATCGGTTAAAAATATAGTAAAGTAATTAATAATTTTATAATTATGTTATTAAGTTAGCATAAAATTAAATTTCATTATTTAAAAATAGAGGTTAATATTTAAAATTAAAGTTAAAAGTTGATTAAGAAAAAAATAAGAGAGGAAATATGAGAGAGAAAAAAAGAGGAAAAAAAATAAAAAATGTCAAATAAAAAATAAAAAAAAATTGGGTTGCGGCTAAGCGCTCTTTAGCAAAAATCGAAGGTTGAAATCCGGGGTTATATGATCATCTGATCATTATTGGCTGGTGTGATAATTTTTTTAATAAATTTGGTTGCCAAATTATGCCCCAGTGCACCATATGATTTTGTTGATTCCGAAGGATTTGATTTGATTATTATATAATAAACTTTTGAATATATTGTCGCATATTTGACCGTAATACATATTTGTTTGAAAACTCAACTTCCTAGAATTTACTTACTTTATTTTTATGGTTGATAAAAATATAGTTTTGACTTTTGATCGACGTAATTGTGAAGAAGAAATTGTCCACTCATAATCATTGCCATATCACTCATATCACACACTAAAAGTAAGTATACTCTTGAACACATTTTTCAGAGTTATTTCTAAACCAAATCATGATAATAAACTCTTGGAAGGCAACTCACTTACGTCGGCCATTTCACATTTGATATTCATCATCCAATGCGACTTTAATTTGCAACGGAGAGAGTATTCCTAAATTCTCTTACTGATTCATTTATAAATTATTAAAAATCATTCTCAATCGTACAACGGCAGGTGTAAGTCCTATTTCCACTGCGAACAAGAGAACATGAATTGCACACCCGTTTAAACTTAACCTTGAAATAAAGGTTCTCATTAGTTTATAATCCTAATGAAAAAAGAAAGATGGGAAGGTGAATAATCTCTCCATCTAAAAAGACAAAATTGTAGCATTTCAAACAACTATAAAATTAATAATTCTGAAGAAGAAAAAACACTACAACTACGTGTAGCTGTGTATATCCATTTTCCTCTTAACAAAAATTATATGCCAAGACACGAAGTAATTTATTCCTCCATACGGCGACTTAAAACTGCCGAAGGATGAGTCTGTTCACAAACCGAGTGGAAAATCCAATCTCTGGTTCACTACTGAGATCAACTATGTTCAACGTACATAACCAAACGTAATTTGTTGCAACAAAACTGCTTCCAGGCACATAGTCAAATATTCCTAAGTGGGGCCTTTCAGAGGAAGTCTCCGAGAAATGAGCATTCACAATCTAGCGCCTCTAGATGCCAGAATATGACAGCTTCTAGACCTCTGCTTCCTGTAACACAGGGATCCCATAGGAGAAACAGTCAGACATTGGTTAATTTGCATGATCTGTCCACAATAGAAGTGTGACACTATGATTCTTCTGCTGGAGACTTCATGATGCCTTCGTATTTAATTTTTAAGGTCACAGTTCTGACTTGTTCTGGGCATCTGTATCCTGTTTCATAAATAATTTTCCTAATAAATTTGACAACTTGCAAATAATGCCTGAGCACGGCTTTACCGTTTCCGCATTGGCTTCCGCCGTTGCCGTATTCACATTGCAAATTGAATTGAAGTCATGTTTCAGGTGAGGATTAACAATTGTTTCCTGCAAATATTAGAAGTTTCAGTATCATAACAATTAAAAAAATAGTGCATGATTCAGCAATTAATGACCATACCTTAAAAACCTCAAATGGACAGAAATCTCTGTTATTACAACCCTGCCCACAGAATAAATACATAAGATAGCAGCATAAAGCAAAAAGATAATTAATAACAACAGAAAAACTTAACAATAACAATATCTTGTTTGGTTACAGTATTCTATTGTTATGATCTCCTCAAGGAACAGAAAAACACCATTGAAAAGCACGGAGAGTACGAAACATCAATTTTATATAAGTTAATCAAAAGAAGATTTTTACACCAAAATACAAAAGTTTCCATGTTACGTGATATTGTCATAATAATGTATATTTATCATGCTACAATTGATATTTATCACATCAGAAACCTCATCAAGAAAGGAGTAAAAGTGAACTACAAAAACCTGGGTTCTGCCCTGAACGGATATGTGATGTTTGACATACCAAAATATGAGGAATAAACCTTCGTGCTACTAGCTTAGGCAAGTGATGTAGCAGTAAAAAACACTTGGTTTCAACAATAACATTTTCTAAAATGCTAAGCACTAGTAAAAGGAAATTTACATAAAAAAAGGAGGATCTAAAGTACAAAGTGAGATCTATTTCTGCCCTACCTTCTCTTTTTTTTAAGGGAAGAAGGATGCCTTCTCTTATTTTTGCTTCAAAACAAGGGAAACTACTGTGGTTTCTTTGTTCCAACTCTATCAGTGTCATAGTGTACAAGAAAATGAAGAACTGAGGAAAGAACATAAAGATAACAGTTTTGAAGCTTACCGGCATTGGAACTGGAATTTCATTATGCAAAACTTGCACAAAGTACTTGTTTCGGAGATCTTGAGATGGCATGCTGGCAATAGAATTATTATGGGGGCATCCATATAAAATCAACATATTATTTCCAGCAAATGGTGCTACGAGATTTCCTCTCCAATGTCTTCGCTGTGGAGGCTTTGGTGGAAGACTCAGTGGTTGCTCATTTCGTATTTTTTCAAAATCTTGCAATAATGAGAAATAATAAACAATATGAGATATTAATATCAAAGTGCATCCTCAAGGATACAACAAAAAGTGTTCATTTCTAAATAATCCTACCAGGCCCTTCGAGGAATAGCCCAAGTAGACAGCTGAATGGAACAACAGTCTCAGCATGTGCAAAACGAAGTCTTGCTTTCTCAAAAGTTCCAGGGGCATAGTTTTCTGAGTTTAAAGCATCAGCATGACAGAAACACAAAAAATATTAACTGCTGTCAGAGTTCCACCTAACAAGTAAAACTAGTTTCTCTGTTAAATAGTACATAGAAGGGTATTCAACTCTATGGTCATGAACACGGTGAGACCATATTAACTATGTTTGCCGGATCCTATTTAGCCTATTTTACCAATGATATTTGGCCTCTCAAAGAGGTAGATGACATGAATCTCACTGATGGTCTAAACATGCATCCAAAGAGCCTTGACAAGTACAATGACCACTATAATGTTACATTTACATTACCTTCTTTAGCAATTATTGCTTGTTCCATTGAATGAACGACATCTCGGAGCAATGGTACTCCCATGCGATAATTGATTGATTCACCATAGCCTTTTAGTATAAATCCCTCCAGGTCATCTGTCCACTCAAGTAAAGAAACCTGGCCATGTAAAAACAATATAACTGTTGATTCTACCATAAAGAAAATTGATGATAACTAAATAGACAATGCATTGTGATGCATTTTAGTTTTCTGCACAGAAATTGATTCATCTTTCTTCATTCTTCAAAGTCCCAAACAGATTTAAAAGATGCATCAATAGCAAGGACCAATCTATATCACACTAAGATATTATGGCATAAAAAACCAACCAAAAGCAAGTTTGAGATCATCATATAAGGTCATAAAAATGATAATTATCATGGTTTTGTATCCTTAAATCCTTGGTGACCTCCATCCAATCACTTCATATACTTCCTAAAGACTCACTTTCTCCTGTTTTCCCAACTGAACTACAAATGCTAAATGTTATGTTTTTTAGGGAAATGCTAAAAATCCATGAACAGAAGCTTTTTTGTTTTGAGTGAGGAACAAAATATTCAAGGGAAAGATAAGAGAATATACCTCAGAAGGAGTGAAAAGACCGCAAGCTTGATCAGTAGTTTCAAGTAGAGATGCTTCCTGCATTAGTTAATCACTTAACATGAGTTAGCATATAACATGTTCAACATTTCAACTTCCACTTCATAATCCTTTTTTCCTCTAAAAAAAACTTTCATTTCACAGGTTATGTCGTACCTGTTTGCAGAGAAACCAGAGAGATGCAACATCCTGTCTTGTAAACTTTAGTTGGTAACGTGCAACCAGTGAAGAGGTAATTTGATCTAAAACTGGTTCCTTCATCTTCTCAACAGCAGGTTCTCTATTTATCCTATATTGCTGCAAGGGAAATTGGGAATATTCTGGTTCACCAGTATTCAAGAAGCTAAAGGTTACATCATAAGATTGAAAAGTCTGACACCTAAGACAGATGTTTCATGCCACTATATAGTACAACAGAAATGGTGTTTTCAAAGGTTAAAGGAACAAATCCCAGTAAATAATAAGCTAAATAACAGCTCTATTTTGGTGTTTAGAATAAACATGCGCCTTTTGGGGTCAAAAGTAAACATGCATTTTGATAAGTGGTGACCATTCATCTTAAAACAAATATTAAACTTTTTATTTCCATGATTATATCCAAGTACTTTTACAACATATAATGTAAAGGTTGTATTTCCACGACTATATCCAACTAATTTTCGCCATATAATGTAAAGTTAACACTTGTTTTATTTTCCTTTTGTACGACACCATATACCTTCTAACGTTGGCATTGTTTGAAACACCGAGGATCAATTTTCAGTGTTAGGTAGTATAAAACATCAAAAATATGATTCGTACCACACTTGTAGATGATGGCTACCACCCCAAACCACTAATTCTGAAAAGATATTAGATATGAGTTGAATGAAAAATAATGGATTCTGAATGTACCTTATAGGTTGCACAAGAATCAAAAAATCGAAGATGTATATCACTTGCACGACTCTCGCTAATCACTGAGAAGGCACGGTTTCTTCCTGGTCCAAGGCTACCATTCCCTTGAAATAATCCAATACCAAATGCCACTGCACTAGCTGATGCTCGAGGGACCTGTTTTATCAGAGAGGATATTAATCTAAAGTTCTAAACACTAGTTACGCTCTGTGTAAGATACTTTCAGTAACTATTGAGATGAAAAAAGCTCAAAAGGAAACAATGTTCATGTTAAATAAACATTAAAGAAGTTAAGGAAAAAGAGTAAGCAGACCTGGGTTGCCTTAATTGTGAAGATATCAGGATGATAATCTTCATCAAATAATTCGGGAAATCTTTCTCTCACTCTAAGCCCAAGATGATAGAGTTCTTCCTCTCCTTTACTAATTAGCTCACCACCTTTCTGTCTGCCTTTCCATGGTGATTGCCATCCCCATAACCAGCCTGGAACTTTCTGCAAAGACTTCCCTTGTAATTCTTGCTTAGCATCGTTGAGGATATCACTCAAACGAATTGCCAATCGATCCAATTCCTTGATGCGCTTTTTGGTTGGTGCTCGAGTCCCATGCCTAGCCTATTTAAACATTTAACAGTAGATTGTCACTAACTTCTTTTACAACACAAATTACAAGGATGCTCAGGAAAGACGTTAAAGGGTCCATACAAAAAATAATGGACACTTTTTTAATGTTTTTTGTCAGAATAAACTGCTCCTATTTTTGTGTTGTTCTCGTAGACATATAGACATCAGTTTTTTCAACTAGTACAAACTAAAGTGAGCCAAGGCCAAGAACAACGAAGAAAGTTGGAAAATATAGATAAGGTAGCCGCAGAAATAAAATCCTAGGTGCCTCCTGTGGGATTTGAACCCTAATACCTGAATGGTAACCAAGTTCCCCAACCACTCAAGCAAAAAATATTTAGTATGGAGGCCATTTTATATCACATATTTTATTGTTCAGTTTTCAATAAGTAGATAGACAGGGTTAATAAAAATGCCGATAATCAAACTGGTTTTGATGATTAAATAAATTGTTATATTTAGAGACATCAAACATTTTGGGACTTGGGACATTGAGTGTCAATCCATAAAGCTGAAATGGTCTGAACATGTTAAATGCTGGATCCTATATCACAAAAGGAATCCAGCATAAGCGTCTACAGTTACTATGAAGCATTGAAGCTGGCTAGCAGAACAAATGGCAGTCAAAGGTACCATAGTGAGGCATTATTTCTAGACTCTATGGAGAATTGGATCAACAGAAAGACAAAATAACCTGTTCTCGGGAAAGGTTTATGAGCCAATATTTATGCGTTCCTTTCTATAAAGAAATTTATGGGAAGTTCAGTTTAATCCAGATATTTCTTGAAAATATGAATAGGATTAGTTCCACATTAAAAGCTGTTCATATAGTGCATTCATGATTTTTTTTCTTGTTTTTCCTTTCTCATCTGTCAAACATCCTCTGTGCTCAGGTAGTTACTACTTTCTAGTCTCAGGAGAGGAAAGTCGAATAGAGATTGACTCGGGACCCTACAGATGCTACAACTTTTATTAGTCAAGAACTCCAAGCAGCAAGGGAAAATCTTGAACGTAGCAGCTATAACTGATATATGAAAATGGTGATATGTTTAATACACTATCCACCACCACAAAAAAAAAATCTAATGATAAACCAAATAACATATATGCCAAAATATGAAATAATATCATACCAAACACCGCAAAATATACATACTGTGCATCATGCCAGTGGGAGTGTTTAAGCATTAGGAAGAACATATGATTTCTTCACTAGCTCATCATTCAATAACAGAATAGTCCTAGAACATAAGAACAAAGAATACCCAAATAGCACCTAGAATTAATGTAACTAATTTGCTTCATGGGGAGGAATATTTTGATGATCCGAGGGCTGGCATGGCTGTGCTCAGCAAAACTCTCAGCTAATTGTGAAATATTAGAATAAGATAACAAAGTTGTAACTTTTAAGAACCTTAAAATTACATATCCCATTTTTTTATGCAGTAGGAGAGTGAAAGAGTGAAACCTAATTGAAGGTTCGTAAAGGTTACATCTTCACCACTACAAAAACTAGGAATTATACCATACCAACAGCGTAAAAATAATGACTTCTTAGAACATTTACCACAAGATTCAAATGGATCGCACTGCATCCGTCAGGTATGGGAGTAGGCACAAATGTGTCGTCATTAGTCTCCGTTACAACGCCATATCTACAAAATAAGGAATCTCTGTCATCGTTATCGTGAATTAAGCAATGAAAAAAAAAATTAGAACAAACCAGATCAAACACAGTAATGGATTTAGATTCTTCAAAGAATAAGAAAAACAGAGGAGGAATCGAACACCTGGTGACGGTGGAGAGGTGCCGGCGGACGTCGAAGGCTTCGTCGCCAGACGAGAGAGGGAGGAGGACAAGGGCGAGGAGAAGGAGAAGAGGCGCCGGGGATGAGATCGCCATCGCTGAAACGTCCGCGATGGGTTGGAAATTTTGGAATGGTGAAATGACGAATCGAGCGAAGGAAGCAAAAAAAGTAACTCGGCGGAGAACCCCCAACGGACCACTTTACCGATTACTTAGCAAACAATAAAGCTTTGAAACGTTTTGGGCCAAGAAATATTACCACGGCCCATTTATTTTCGGATCAAGTCAACGACGACTCTGTTTCTTTGGTGCTTTGCCTTCCAAGTTCCAAGTAGCAACATTATTCATTATCACCACTAAAATATATTATGACCTTTTTAGTATGGGTGATGTTGCAACACTTGTAACATATTGTTAATATGAGTGAATAATTAACACTATAATTCTGTCTGTATTAAAAAGTGGCATTACAGAAGACAGAAGATTACTAGCTAATATGTAATTTTACTAAAATGCATTAAAGTGAAAATAATAATTTTTCACACGATGATGGAATAAAAAAAATCAAAATACGTGGAAGTGAACGATGACTAAAAAGAAAAAAAAGAGAGAATGGAAGGATATGTTAATGATATATAACTTAAGATCCTTTCTCATAATACATGTATGTTATAGTATTTTTATGACATCAAAATGATAAAACAAGTTGAATGAAGAATCAAAGGCAGAGGAAAGAGGATGCCAGTGAAATTTAAAAATATTTTTGTAGCAATATGTTTCACATGTCAATCATAAAATCTTTGGTTAGGAATGTCATGAGTCCAATTCTCCCTTTTTCATAATTATTAGTTAGTCTTATTAACTAAGTTGTTATCCTTCATCCTGACTCAAGCCCAGTTGATTTGATGTCTCATTGGCCAATCTTAAAAGTCTTACCAATTTGAATTGGTGTTGAAGTCCATATAGAATTAATATATGAGTTTAATCACATAATTAACTTTATGCATATAATTAACACAATTTGTATTGAGGAAGTCTCAAAATATTTTTTTAAAGTAAAATCAAAGCTTCGAAGTATTTTTTTCTCCATAACTATTTTTCCTCATATCCATTTTCTTTTGTTTTAACATTAATATTTTTCAAGTTCATCATTGTTAATATATTTATTTTATTTGTATAAATAATATATTGATTTTTTAAAAAAAAAATATTGTGATATTATTTATCTTTTATCAAATTAGATATGTATATACTATGTTTATTTACTTACGATTTTGTAGATTTTATTTAATTATTTTATAATTTGCCCAAATGAAGTTTAATGTTAATACTTTTGACGGTTAGATATGGGAATAGAGAGATATTTCAAGAAAAGATCACCTTTGCCCAAAATATAGTTCATGGTGAAAAAAATAGAATACAAAATGATTATGAAGATGCTCTGAATGAAAATTTATAATTTAATCATTAAAATGAAGCAGAATTGATTTAATCACACTTTTTGCATATCCTGGTGAAAGAAGAAAAACTTCAACATATCATCCTAATGATCAAGATGAGATTAGAAAATCTTATTTATTCAGAGGATCATTTCAACTTAGAAATCAAACTTTTCTCCAAACGAGAATTGAAGGTAGATTGCGTCGATTTATTCAGATTGCTTTAATCAACACTCCAATTGATTGGAATATAGTATTCAAAAGATGCACTATGTTTCTTTATGTTATTATTTGTTTAAAGTTGATATTGATAGTTAAAGTGGAGGTGATGCATTAGCTACTAAAGGATTAATAAAATGAAAAAAAGTAAACTTCATGTTGGAGGAATTGGTAGTGTTCATCATCAAGCTATAAACAAAAGTGCTAAGTAGGCTCACTTTCTCCAAATGATAATATAACTCGATTACATGTCTCATTTGACTGTATAAAATATCTTTTACATCAATAAATCATCTTTTCGTGGTCAAGATGAATATTAAAATTCAATGAAAAAACAAAATATTTTAAAGCTTCTACAATTTCTTGCTAATACTACTAAATGATGCCAATCAGAGCTGAAGCAGTTGATGAGCAAGGCTTTTCATAATGAAAATATAGATAAAGTTGAGTTAAAAAATGCATCAGAAATCAATAAATGATCTCACATGATGAAAGATCTTGTCAATGTAGCTGCATAAAAAACAACCAAGGCAATTCATAGTTATTTCAAAGATGATATATTCAAAATTTTAGTTGATGAATTTTGTGGTGTCTCTAGAAAGGAACAAATGGCAGTGACTTTGTATTTCTAGATGAAAATGGGATAGTTAAACAAATATTTTTTTGCTCTTGTTAATGTGAAAGATGCATGTTCTTTATCTTTTAATAAAGTAATTGATTTTGGTATTTTCTCAAGAATTAAGTGTATCATGAATAATAGGTTGAGATTAAATGGAACAAATAATATGCGAGATGAATTTAATGTCTTCAAAACTTTGATTTTAAAGTAAATAAATTTTCACATTATGTTCAATGTTTGGCACATCAACTTCAATTAGCATTAGTCGTGATGAATCTTAAGATTCAATGAATAAAGAAAATATGTTATGAACTTCTATAATTTTTTTGTTGATCATAATTAAGATAGAGCTAAAGTTGTGTTAAACAATGTATCTAAAAATTAATAGATGATCTCACATGATATTCAGTTGTCAATGCAGTTGCACAAAAAAAACAATCAATGTTATTTATAGTAATTTCAAAAATGATATATTCAAAATTTTAGTTTATGAATCTTTTGATGTCTTTAAAAAAGAACAAATTGCAGTGGTTTTGTATATATAGATGAAAATGAGATGAATAAAGAAAGATTTTTTGCTCTTATTCATGTGAAAGATATGTGTTCTTCACCTTTAACGAGGCAATTGATTTAGTACTTTCTTAAAAAAAAAGTGTATCACGAACAAAAGGTCATGATTATAATGGAGCAAATAATAAGCGAGACGAATTTAAAGACTTCAAAACTTTGATTATGGGAGAAAATAAATCTGCACATTATGTTCATTATTTCGTACATCAACTTTAGTTAACATTGGTAATAGTTGTAAAAGCGCGTGTTGATGTTTCTTGTCCCTTTAATTGGATTAACATGCTTATTAATTTGGTTGAAGCATCTACTAAATGTCAAGATAAGTTATGAAAAATTCAAATGACTAAATTTATCAAAGCACTAAAAAGTGATAAATTACAAAATGGTCGAGGGTTGAGTCAAAACACTGGACTTAGAAGAGCTAGTGATACAAGATGGGAATCACAAGTGAGTTTGAAGACTATATTTTCATTTGTCATTGTCTTATTAGAGTTTATTAAAGATGAAGGACTTCGATATGAGAAGAAAGGTGAAACACATTTTCTTTTAAAGTATCTATAATAATTTAATTTTGTTTTTACCTCAAACATAATGTTAATTATATTAGAGATGACAAATGCATTGTCATTTTAACTTTGTAGAGAAGTGATCAAGATATTATAGATGTCATTATACTTGTAAAGTATGCAAACAATAATCACAAATAATAAGGGATGAAGAATGAGAATTGCTTTTGAAAGATATTTATTCTTTT
Organism: Pontederia paniculata; assembly: GCA_001647135.1. Lineage (NCBI taxonomy): Eukaryota > Viridiplantae > Streptophyta > Magnoliopsida > Commelinales > Pontederiaceae > Pontederia > Pontederia paniculata. Next base: position 60,515 of record LTAE01000819.1, read on the forward strand.
TTATGGTGTTCATGATATTTTAAGACCTAACATGGATGATGTATTTGTTGTTAGAGGGAGATCACGATTTGAAGCTCCATAAAAAACAAACATGCATCATTATCGGGTTGAGTTATTTATATTGGTTATAAAGATGTTGCTTCAAGAATTTAACAGTCGTTTCAATGGAATAAATATGAAGTCACCTTTTTGTGTATCTTGTCTTAATCCAATTGATGAATTTCAAGTTTTTGATGTGGTTAGTGAAATTGGACAAGTTTTATACAAATGATTATTTTGAAGCTAATCTTATAATTCTCAAATATCAACTTTCAATTTGTATTGCTGAGATGATTTAAATAATCATTTTTAAAATTTGAAAGGACTTGATGATCTTTCTTAAAATTGGTGGAGACAAAAAAACATAAGATTTATCTATTAATGTACTTTCTTTTTAAGTTGGCTTTGGTTCTACTTATGGCAACTACAACAATTGAAAGAGTTTCTGTGATGATATTATGAAAACTAAATTGCATGATCAAATAAGTGACCAATTGATGAATAATTGTTTCATAACATACATTGAGAAACATATTTTAACTATCACTGACGATGTTATTCTCAATAGGTTTCGAAAAATAAAACCTCATCGAAATTAATTATTGGAATAGATGTCATAATTATTTTAATTATTCTTTATATTATTTGTAATACTATTTTAATTTTTTATGATGATATTAATATAAAATGTGCACCGCCTAAATAATTTTTCTAGCTCCACTCATATGAAGAACTAACAATAACATAAAAAGTGGAGGCAGTAAAAAAAAGAAATAATATAAGTCAACTTCAAATTAAAGAAGATTCTATATTAGAATAGAAAAGTTAGTGTAAAATAATATCAAAATATACATTGAAGCACCTAAAGTTCAATCTTCAAACAATGCTTAGAAAAAATGTGCATTAAATTTTCATTCTTTATGTACATCTTTTTATTGTCCGATATTTTGTAATGAGAAGTAAGGCTCCATTAATTTTCATGATAATATTTTTCTAAAAATTAATTTTCACATTTCCCACTATCTAATAGTGTGATATAAGTTGATCAATTGAAAGATACTTTTATGTTGACAAAAAAATTAGTATATATTTTTGGAAAATGAATTTCATTTTCTCAAATGAGAGAAATCATTTTCCTTTGCGTAACTTCTTCTTGTTCATTCTCAAAGTCATTATTCTTCATATTTGAAAAACATTTATCAAACACATGAAAATAAGTCACTTTTCAAGAATTTACTTTCCTAAAATTTTATATTTCTTATGAATTGATTTTCATCAAAGCAAACAGTACCTAAGGAGATGTTACTCAATCAGTAATCTTTGTACATTACTAGAATCTTAACTTAAAATTATCTGGGTCCACCAGATTATCCTGTTTGCTCATTTTAATTTGTTGATAATCTGGATTCTCTAGCAATGCAGATTGCCTATGGGATGACAATTCAAATTACCAATGAGAGGGAGGTGTCTTTCTAATCTTGGTTATAATTAATTTTCATATTTATCCTTCTAAATCTTCCATAAATAAAATATATCAAATAATAATAATAATAATAGTAATATAAATAATAATAATAAATATAATTTAAATAATTTTTATATAATATAATATTATGTTACTATTATCGTATTCAAAAATACATTAATTATTAATTATAAATATTATTTTACTCGAAGGTTATTAATTACCTAATACATGAAGTTGTGAATTTATGATTTAAGTTTATAAGTTTTAATTTAATAATATAAATTTTTAACTTAATAATATTTATAAGGGCATTTTGGTAAATTGATGTATATTACTTAGTAAATGTTCCTTTTATGACATCCATTATTATTAAAATCGATTCATACTAGTCAGTTACACCTTAATTGCAAACCAAATTTTAGTTTGGTTCAGTTTGACAAGAAGTAGCTTTGAACCAAGAAAAACTAGTTCGAGTTAGTAAACTCAGCAAAATAATAAAAACTCAATTCAAATACAAGAAAATATTTGATTCGAAATTGGTAGGATATTAAAATGGAAAGAACATGTCTTAAAAAGGAAATAGAAGTGTTATGAGAAAAGAAAGTAAAGCAAAAATAGAAGAAATGCTAAGAGTAATTTGAAGGGAAAGAAATGAATATCTTATGGTTGGAACCCGGTCTTGACTCAAGTTTTGTTAAGCATTAAATATTAAATAATAGGGTTTTTTCATTTATCTCTCTTAAATTATTGAGTTTTTTTTTTTTCGAAATGACCCTTAAATGTTAAAGTTAGCCACTTATCTCTTCTAAACTATTCAAACATTTCTACTCATCTCCAAAGTGCTAATAATGTTAACTTTATAGTATATTTTATTTTCTATATTTACTAAATTACTTTTTTATCCTAAAAAATAAATCATAGAAAAACAAAAATACGGATAGCCCCAAGCAACTCTTGTTCAATAGAGGAGATTTCCATTGAAAGGCAAACTTATTTTGTTATATTTTATATTTATAATTTTATTTAAGGGTAAAATGATAATTTAATCAATCATACAAATATGAAAGTAATGTAGCATGTTGAGGTGAAGTAAAATATTTGAAAAGTTTAGAGGAGATAAGTGATTAATATCAAAGTTTAGAGGTTACTATGTAAAAAATCCATAGTTTAAAAGAAGTAAGCAGAAAAAATCTTAAATAATATATGTAAAATAATAATAATAACTTATCAATAACAACTTGACTTCTTTTGTAATAGTTCTATAAACATAATAAATATTTTTTTATATTATTATTTTTGTATAAGTATATTACTATTAAATTCTACAAGTTATATACATTAGTTGCACTATACATTAAGATATTTTTTAATTTAATAAAATCTAGTTCAATCTGGTTGAACCCGATCCGACCTCTTCGCTTCTCTGGTCTAATTATGAAGACATTTACCAACATGTGTCTAATCTAGTCAATATTACATTAAAAACATGATTATTAAATAAATGAAACATATGATGTGATTAAAAATTTAACTAGAAATAATTTATATCGATACTTAACACATAATTTTTTTGGCATTTTTGTACTAGGGTATTTTAAAAATAATAAAGATTGATATAGATAAAAATATTAAAATAACAAATTAATTAGTTTACACATCAATTTAAGGATATATTCCTCTCTCTAACTAAATCTCGCATATAGTATATGGAATTGATTTGGAAAGTTTGGGGACCCCATTAGATAATAGGTTATTTACATATTCATAGATCATACATTTCCACCATCAGAAAATGTAATTCATAAAGTAAGTTTGTAAACAAATGTTTACAAACATTTAACATATTTATGAGGATTATTCAAGTTATCAAATGATGAAAGAAAAAGTGCATTGGCCAAATGAATGGTAAGAAATCATTTCTTAATATTTTACATTTTAATGTTTCAAAACTTATAAAATTTCTTAATTCTTCCACTTGGTCCATATATTTTTATCCTAATTCTTCATCCATTCAACTCTTTATTCTTTATACAAAAATAAAATACAAGAATCATGATGATATGACATCATAATTGATTAATATCTTTCATGTATTACTTTGTACTTTAGTTCTTTCAAAACCCTCGTTACAACTTTATGAAATAAATCTTAGTTTATTTTCAGTCTAACATTTATAAATTATTCTATCCAAATGTATACTTCTTAATGAGAAATAACTTTGTTCAAAGTAGCAATAGTTTCAATATAGAGAAAATCTCTATGCAACTATTGCATAATGGAATCAAGTTTCATTTTATCTACATGATCCCCAAAATTCTTAGATGACATGCCTTTGTCAAAGGATCAACAATCATCAAGTTGGCACTAATATGTCCAACGTCTATTTTCTTTTGTTTTTGACATGATGCCATAAAGCTCTATATTTAATGTCAATGAATCTACCTCAACCACCACTTTTATTATTATTAACCAAGAACACAACAACTAAGTTATTATTATATATCTTCAATGATTTAGATATAAATCAACAGTTCTAAACCTTGATATGAAACTCTTCAACCATATATCATGCAAGGTTGCCTGAAAATAAGATACAAACTCTACCTTTGTAGTGAAAGTAGCAAACAATTTTTGTTTGGCACTCATCTAGCTTATGACTCCGTTAACAAATAAAAAGATGTATCCTAATGTCGACTTTCATAAATCGACACATCCAACAAAATGTGAATCTGCATAGTGAATTACTTTTATATTGTTGGTTCATTTGTACATAAGCATGTATTCTTTTGTACCTTTAAGGTTCCTCATCACCTTCGTCCTAGCCTGAATTACTTTGATATTTTCTCAACATGTTAACCGCAAAAGTAATATCAAGCCTTATGCAAACTTGAGCATACATAAGACTACTAAAAATTGAAGCATATGGGATGAAAGTCTTTGCATTTTTTAAATTATTTTTAGGGCATTGGTTTAAGTTAAACTTGTCGTCCTTAACAATTGGTGCTACACTTGGTGAACAATCTTTCATCCAAAATTTTCTAATATTTTATCAATATAAGCTTCTTGTGATAAACCTAAAATTCCACGAGATATACCCTATAGATCTTGATGACATAAGATGCATCACCCATATCTTTCATGTCAAAATTAGTAAAGAGAAAATATTTGACCTCATACAACAACCTTTTATCATTGAGTAAAATATTATCCACATATAAAATAAGAAAACAAATTTACTCCCACTAATGTTTTGGTATATATATTCATCCATGATGTTTTCTACAAAACCAAATGAAGAAATTATACAATGAAATTTTACATACCATTGGCGGGATATTTGTTTGAATATCTATATAGATTTTTCAAAATTTGCATACCAAATGCTCACCGTCATTCGAAACGAATCCTTTTGATTGTTTCATATAAACATTTTCATCTAAATCTTCATTGAGAAAAGTTATTTTCATTCATTTGATGTAGCTCTAAGTCAAAATGTGTCACTAATGTCATGACGACACGAAGAGAGTCTTTTCTAGATACAAGAGGAAATGTCTTCTTGTAATCAACTCCTTCTTCTTTTTTTGAGTGAATCCTTGAACTATAAATTTTGAAAAAGAATATCCATGAGACACAAGACTAGAAATTGAAATCAAGTTTTTAGAAGAATTGGGAATATAAAATGTTTTTACCCAAATTTAGCACCAAATTAGAACTTAAGATAATTATGCATGTTCCAACTCAAGGATGAACCCAGAACGAAAAATTTGTGGTGGTGGTGGTGGTGGGGGGAGGGGGAGGGGTAGGTACTGGGGTCTAAATATTAATATAGGTTTAGAATGAAAGGTTAAAAATTATAAGAGAAAAATAATGCGAAATGACTAAAATATATTTAAATTGAATTATTGTTATGCATTATATATATATATATATATATAT